>JAMAHF010000100.1:0-123449 GCA_023627405.1 Penicillium sp. S1316
AAAAAAGGGAGCAGGAGGCAAGTATAGGCTAATACTTTATAATTAGGCTTTAAAGGGATTTACTATCTAGGCTAGAGAAGAAGATTAGGTAATTAAGGTTTAGAGCAAGCAAGGAGCTTAGTAGTTTAATAAAGGTTAGCTAGGATAGCTTAGGAGGGAGATAGTTAAAAAAAATTAGAGGGGAACTAGTAAGGTTATAAAAAAAAAAATAGGGCTAGGTAAGGGTTAAATAAGCAAGGTAGTATTTTAGTGCCTAATTAATAATCTAGACATATATAGCCAGAGGTGGTAACTAGATAAAAAGTAATATAAAAAGAAATAGGTAAGAGTGTAAGCAATTAAGGGAGGGGGGTATATTTAATAATAATTACTTAGGAGGGAGATAGTTAAGGAGAGCTAGTAAGGAATAGGTAAAGGTATAATAAAAAAAAAAGGAAAGTGGTATAGATATATTTAGCCAGAGGTAATAACTAGATAAGGAGTAATATAAAAAGGGATAGGTAAGAGTATAAGCAATTAAAAAAGAAAGCTATATTTAATAATAATTACTTAGGAGGAAGATAGTTAAGGAGAGCTAGTAAGGAATAGGTAAAGGTATAATAAAAAGAAAGGGAAAGTAGTATAAATATATTTAGCTAGAGGTAATAGCTAGATAAAAAGTAATATAAAAAAAAATAGGTAAGAGTATAAGTGATTAAGGGAGGGGGCTATATTTAATAATAATTACTTAAAAAAGAAATAGTTAGTAAGAGCTAGTAAGGAACAAGGAAGGGTATTATAAAAAGAAAGGGAATATAGTATAAGATTAAGGAAGGGAGGTAGTATTTTAGTGCCTAATTAATAATCTAGATATATTTAGCTAAAGGTAATAGTAATATAGGGAGTAATATAAAAAAGAACTAGCAAGAGTGTAAAAAATTAAGGGAGGGAAATAGTTAAGGAAAGCTAGTAAGGAATAGGTAAGGGTATAGTAAAAAAAAAGGGAATATAGTATAAAGTTAAAAAAGGGAGGTAGTATATTTAAAAATAATAGCTTGGGAGAGAGAGCAAGAAAAGTAATATAAAGATAACCAGGTATAATAGTAAGAGATTAAGGGATAAAGGTAGTGCTTTAGTAGGTGATTTATAATCTAGGTAGTATTAGCCAGAGGTTAAGATAGTAAAAGCAGGTAATATAAGGGCCTTTGCCCTGGGTGATTAGATTTATAACTAATATAGGTTAATATTATTATTATTAAAATAGATAGAGTGGTTAAGGATAGTAAATAAACTTAAATACACTGCTTGGTTACTAATTATTTAATTAGGTTAGGTATTGGGAAGCTAGTCTACTAGTTACCCCCTAATATAATTATTTATAAGTTTCCCGCGTTAGCTTATAATTAGTATTTACTTTATTACGCACTTTAGGCTAGCATGGTTATTTCTTTTAATTTAGCTACTAGTAGACCTTGTTTTCCTCCTTTAAGGCCTTGGTAATTTATATAACCTTATTTTTCCTTTTATAAAGCTCCCGCGCCGCCTGCTTAACCTTTTATAAAAAGTAAAATCTATACTACTATTCCCAGGGGCTATAGGCTTGAATTATAAAGGTTTCCCATACTAGCGCCTTTTCTTTTTTTATAAAGCTAATACAAGGCCTTGGCAATATAGTTTAAGGATTATATTCTTTGTACCAAGGTAATTACTGATTATAGACCAAGCAACCTGGGCAAGGCGGCCGTGCTAGACAACATGGCCTAGTGGCAATGGGCCTAGAGGCGGCCATAAAGCACTATAGGACAATAGCCTCTACTTTGCTTGGACCTAGGGCAGCAAGTGGGCTTTGGTATTTAGATAGATATTCTTTGTAAACTTGCCCAGCTTCTCCAGCCTGCCTGGCATATCCAGTATGTCCAGCGTGTCCAGCATGTCCAGCGTGTCCAGTGTGTCCAGCGCGTCCAGCGTGTCCAGCATGACCAGCCTAACTGGCCTGACCGGTTTGTCCAGTGTGTCCAGTGTGTCTAGTATATCTAGTGTGTCTAGCATGTCTAACCTCCACGCCCCCTTAGTAATTTAGGGTGTCTCTAGGACAGAACCCTGAATGATTTAGGATAGAATATTATATTAGGTTCCTTAATACTATTAGGTTACAAGCTACACTTTACAGGGACCTAGGGTATAATTAAAGAACCAAGCAGACCTACTATAGTATAATACTTAAGGTAAGTGGACTATATAAAAGAATTATGCCACCTAGCTAGCATTACTTAATATCTCTAAATTTAAAATTCTATAAATTAACTACTAGCCTAGACTATTAATTACCTTTATAGCTACTACTAGCCTTTACTATATAGCTTACTACCTTTTTAATAATAAGAGAGATAGATTAAAAGTTCCAAAATATAAATAAAAAGAAAAAGTAAAAGTAAATAAAATAAAAAGGGGGAGGGAAAGGAAATTTAGGAACAGGACTACTAACTTTCCTTAAACTAAACCTATTACCTATCTAGCGTGACCATGCTATATATTTATATTATTCTTCCCTAATCCCCACCACCTACTTACCTAAGGATATATATATATATATATCTATCTATCTATCTATCTTTATTACTCCTGTAAAGTAATTATAGCACCACTCCTGTTCTTTTATACTGGCTATAAGGCACTTATCTATTACCCTTGTAAAAAGGTAGTGCCTTTTTTCCTAGTAAATTACTATTTTTATAACAAGCACTATATAACAGACCTAGCATAGTAGTATTAGGAGATAAAAGATACCCTGCCCCCCACTGCCTCTCCACTTAAAATATACTAGGATTTTAACCCGCTCCCCTACTTTGCCCCACAGATCCCCAAGCTTAGGGCGCCCTAGATTAGGTGGTACTACCACCTTTGCTACTTCCTAGTAGCCCAGGAGCGGGTATTTTATAACTATCTATACCACAAGCACACAACTACTACTAGGCCTATATTACCTAATAGCCAGGTGCTGGTCTAGAGCTAGTTCTAGAATAACTACTACTAATACCCCTGGGTCATAAGTAGCGCGCGGGATGCCACCACCACCACCACCACTACTACCATGCCAGAGCCTACTAACAGGTTAGAGTCCCTGGCTATTACTACTATATTGCCATTAACCCCTAGCACCCTGGTCCTGTTAAGGAGGGATCCCCTGTTAGTAGCACCCTGGCAGCGCGAGCTGCTCTACCAGGAGGCCTATAAGGGGCTTGGAATACTCTAGCACTCTTTGCCTAGTCTAGACAAGAGCCCTAGCACAGTCACACCAGCGCGGCAAGGGATAGTAGACTAATTTAAGTTCAGTAAGTGCTATAGGAGTAATAACTCTAGCCCATAGCTATAGCAGACTAGGTGGGTATAATTTTTCTATAGCTACTTACTAAGGGCCATACTAGCCGCTACTAGCCCACCAGGGACCTGCCAGGTACTTCCCATGCTTGGGAGCTTTTTCTCCAGGGACTACTATCCCCTAGTTAGCTACTGCCATAGGGATTATAAGCTAATCCTGTGTCTAATTACTACTATATTTAACCAGGTCCTGGACCAGGCGCTAAGGACCCTGGACACCACTTACCTGCCTATCCTTAAGGTCTTTGGGAGTAACCAAGGGGGCCACCAGGGGCATCAGCCCCTCTAGCAACCACAGCAGGCAGCAATAATCACCCACTACACACAGCACTAGAAGCACTTTCTAATATTACTTTTCCAGGCAGCGCCCTTAATACCAGCACAGTGCTAGTAATACCTTAGGCTCTTGCTTACCCCGCTAGAGAAGTAGCTCCTACAGGCTATCTATTAATACCTACTCCTCTACCTAGAGAGCCTGGCGGACTAGGACTTCTCTAGTCTAATAGTGGCGCGCTCCCTTACTAATCCAATTAACCAGGTCTATACTAACTGGCTTAACCATACACCACCAGCATGGCTATAATACTAGTAGGGCGCCAGGCAGCAGGGCCCCATAAAAGGGGAGACCTTAATAAGTACTAGCCTGCTGCCAGGAGGGATACCATAGAGCCAGGTTATAATTACAGTAGTAATTCTATTACCTACCCTTACCAAGGGCACCAAGAAAAAGCAGCCCTGCTCCCCACCTAATACACTGGTCCCGCGCGGCCACGCGGTAAAGCCCTGGCACAGGGAGGGTAGGCCGCCCGCGGGGCCTGCTAGTGCCAGCAGCCCCTGGACTAGGATACCAGGGTTAGCTCTAGCAAGGCACCCCTAGATACCTACCAGCCAGGCGCTGCCAGGCTGCCTTAGACCGCGTGGCAGCCACGGGACGCCCTCCTCCAAGAGCCATAGTGGCCCGGAGGGCTCCTCAGGTAATAATATATTTACCCTGTTTACCTTAATAGACAGTAACTCTAATAGTGATTATAATAGTACTAACTTAGTCCCAGACCCAGACCTAGACTTAGACTTAGAGAAAACCAGCAGTGGGGAGAATACCCCCCTTCCTATAGGTGTGGGTCCTATTACAAGCGCGAGTGGCCCCTGGGGCGCCGCTGGCGGGAGACCTGTGCAGCTCCCTAGAGCGGGCTGGGCATGGCTCTTGCAGGCAATCTTCTTCCTTAGCGTCCACTGCCTTACCGCGCCACCAATTAAGTAGGAGGGGGACTAGTTTAGCGCCTCCCTGGTCACCTATACAGCAATCTATAGCCTCTAGGTAAGCAATAATAGCCAGCTAGCCTTCTACAAGCCCTATAACTACACCTCTATCCTGGCCGGGCTGATCTAGGTCTTATGGCTACTACTCCTGGAGTTTACGCTGCTAGCGCAGCCATACCCCCTGCTCCCCGATGTCCGCCCCCGCGCGTCGATCCGGAACCACGCCCGCCGGGCCATCCAGGTCCACCGGGCCTACGGCGGTCGACCCAGCTTCTCCCCCATGACCGAGCTGCTGGGCCTGATGGCCGGCGGCATGCGCATCGTGCGGGACCAGCCACAGGCACCGTCCATTGCCTGGTCGTCCGATGCCACCGTGCTGTACTGGCATCAAGACCCCCACGGCCTCCCCCTCCCCCTCTTCCAACAGTGGATCCGGGCCGTGCTCGCGACCACTATCTTAACCTTCCACCACTAGCTCCTGCTGGGCGCCCTGTTAGTGGTAGACCTCTAGCACCTGACTAACCTTCCCACGCGCGTGACCCCGGGCTTCTCCTTTCTCTCGCTGCTAGCTAATAACCCAGGGGCGCCAGGCCCCAGTGGCGAGATAGTGCGGCCGCTGCTCCCCTTCTGCGAGGCGCCTGGCCCGGGCTGTCGCCCCCTGCGGACAGGCCCGCGCTGGCACCGCCTGGCTGTAACAGCCTACCTCTCCCAGGCCCGGGCCTTCCTCCACTGATTGATCCTTACCATCTAATTAACGTGGGGCCAGCCCGCGCGGGGCACCGAGTTAATGACCATTAAATGGTGTAACACCGCGTCCAGCATGCGGAACCTCTTTATTAGCAAGGGCGTGGTAATGCTGGTCACCAAGTACGATAAGACTGTCCGCCGCCGCGGCCTGGTCACGCCCACCGCCTGCTTCCTCCCCGCCCGCCTTGGGGAGGTGGTTGTGCTCTACCTCGCGCACGTGCGACCACTGATTAAGCTACTCCAGTGGTAGCTTGATCCCAGCCAGCCAACTACCAGGCGTGCAGCGGGATGCGCGAGCTACTATCTCTTTACCCTTCCCAGGGAGCAGCTCCTGCTAATCTAGACTATAATTAGTTAGGTTATAAAATAGCTTAGCCACAAGTTTTTCTAGAAGCCCAAGGTGGTCTTTAACCCCTAGCACTACTAGTATATAGTTATTATAATCTTTAAATAATACCTGCCCCAAGGGATTACCCTGGGTAATCTATACACGGCAGTGGAGTTAATACTAAATATTTACACGCACCAGGCAGGCCACCAGTAACATGTTAACTAGTAGATCTATATAGTAGAGGAGTAGCACCTAATAGCCCTCTAGACCAAGTAGCTAGTCTTGTTCCACAAGGTGTCCAAGATCTAGCACTGAGACCCCCGGCCCCGGGGACAGGGTCCCAGCCACGCCCCCTAACAGGTGGCCCCGCGCTGCTACCAGGGCCCACCAGGCTCGCGGCCGGCTAGCGCGCCGATCGCGGGTCACCTAGGGTTCCCTCTCCCTTTGCTAACAAGTATAAGCACCAGGTGCTGCTATAGGCATAGCTAGTCTACTACCTGTAATAGCGCATGGTTACCTGCACTAGGTATTATAAGGCAGTCTAGCCTACCTAGTTACTCTAGTATCTAGCAGGGAAATATTACCATCCACCCATAGCAGAGGATTAGTTCCTGGTAGAACAGCTGCGTGTGCAGGACATGCTCCGCTTGTGGCACTAGCTGCGCGAATATAAACCTATACCACCATTTCTAGAGCTATAGAGGGGGGCTAATTAGGAGACAGGGTTTGCCTGTAGTTTTCCTAACTACCAGCCACCTGTCCTGCGCGGGTCCTAGTGGGCTATTTATTAATATATTAGCTCCAAGCATGGGATCCAGACCTATAAGGCACAAACATAGTTTATAGTCCTGGTTAGGGTCTAGTCCCTGTAGAAGGGTAGCTACTAGTTTAAAATAGTTTAGTTTAAAAGGACCTGCTCTCCTGTCCCTATAGCCCAGGCAATATAGTAGAAAAATAAGTAGGCCAGAGACCAGGGTTTATATAATTAATAGGGAGGGAAATAATAGATCTTTCTAACTTGCACCTAAGCTTATAATTAAAAGGTAGTAGTATTTATTATAGTGCGCTGGGTGCTGCCAGTAGGCCAAGGGTTTAGAGAACAGGGATAGACAGGGAATTAGGTAATACATCTAGACTGGCTGGACAAGGGCGCAGTAATGGTGATTGGGTAATGCGCCGGCCAGACAAGGGCGCAGCGATGATGATTGGGCGATACGCCGGCCGGACAAGAGCACTGCGGTGGTGATTGGGCAATGCGTCGGCCGGACAAGGGCGCTGCGGTGGTGATTGGGGGGCGCGTCGGCGGGACGGCCCACCGGGGGATCCACCGTGCGCCGGCCGGACGCGAGCGGCGGCGGGGATTGGCCCATGCGCCGGCGGGACGGATCGGGCGCGGGACCCCCTCGCACCCACCCCCCGGCAGAATCGGGGATTGTGGGCGGCGACCGCCCGGACGGCCGGCGGAAACAGGGCGGCCAGCATAATAGTTTATTATAAAGTTAATAGTGTTACTAAGTGTTTTAAAAGAGATGGCATGGTTCAAAATTCTGCCGCAGCCAAATTATAGGTCATATAATCACCAAGCCTATTACTCATTATTTTCGCGGTGCGCGACCAAAAAATCAAGGCCTGGTCACCTGTAACCGCTTGTCCCCACAGGGAAGGGGACCTTGTTTCTCTAGTCGCATTCCATCTCCCTGCTGCGGATTCCTTTTATAGCTAATATTACCTGGGCAGGTTAATGTCACTAAGTAGTAGCCTGCATGGCATTAGCACGATTAATCACTGTAAAACGCAGTTTAAAATTATTCAAGACGCTTGTTAAAATACTCTTGGACGGGCTCTGGTCCGGTTAGGTAATATAGATGTGAACAATTTCTGAGCGCGAGCCGGCTCGAGCAGAATGGTTGAGGGATACTGTTGGGATTCCGGGCATTCGTGGTCGTGGGATCAAAACTGGGTGTAGATTGCCTGTTTTATTACTTCCGTATTTAGATCCGCAAAACAATACCCTCAACTATAAAAAACGGAAAAGGCTGTCATGCCTGAATTTGTTCTCTAGCGTGCTAGCATGACTAAAAGCGTGCTTTTGCAAGCCCGCTGCAAGATACATCTTGTTGTGGTCGTGCTCAGAGTCGACTTTCAACGGTTATTGGTTCCCTGTTCCATATATAAACTAAGGTAGCATGAAGATTATAAACGGAATTGTCCCGTATGCTGGCTATCCTCCTCCCTAAAATCTCCCAAAAAGGGAAAATATAGCACACAACAAAGCCATTTCAAGCAGCAGAACTCAGGTTCAGGACGACAACACTCATTTAACAAATCACAAATTGGAAGAAGGAACAAATTAAGCAGTGTTTATAAACGGTGCCATCACAGTTAGGAACACTTGGCGTGCATCATGTTCAATAACATCGCCGTGGCAGGGGATGATGCGGTCAAACTCCCAGGCCAGAATGTGCTGCATTGAGGCGCCAAAGCCCTTGCGGTCTGACATGGCCGAAACATGCCACACGAACTTCTTCTGCCAAAACGCCGACATCTCGGTCGACGCTAGCGGCTTCAGTAGTTTATTAAGAAGACCAGATGTCGCGCTCTTGCTTGTTCGCGAATATTGTTCCGTCGCTGGCAAGTTCAACACTAGATCAGCCTCAATGACCGTCTTGGATGGCTTGTGCAGGAAGACTAGTTCCTTTGATTGATGACTGGGAACATATTCCACTGTGAACTCGCCATCAAACTCATCCGATATCCGCGGGGTTCTATCGGCAATGGCGCGGAATATGTGCGTGAAGGGGGTATCTTTGAATTCTGGGACAGACTGCCGTTTCTCCCAGAGGCCCTCAGGAGCGATAATTTCTGCAGCTGGGAAAGCCGTCTTCCATTGTGTAAGGTTTAGATGATGTTCAATGTTCAAAGCTGCGATATATTTGATTTGCCCGCCTAAGTTGGCAATTGCCTCATGCACTCGAGTTGTCAACTGAACGGGGGAGAAGACTGCAATTGACCCCGTAGCCAGGCGGACTAACGACACACCGGCAAAGATTAGCTCCAGGACATAGCATCCTTGTTTGGGTAGCGATGGAAAACATACCCAGCGTCCCACGACCTCCAAACTTGATTCCACCAAAGGGCGAAAATGGCTGGCTCAATGTCACAATGTCAGGAGTGACATTTCGGATAACCATCACCTCATCTGGGTTGGATGGAACTTGGGGCGCCATTTTCTGAAAACAAAATGTCAGTATGGTAATACGAATGAATTTTCTTGCTGGTGTTCTTGGCGAGCAGCTGCGACTTTCACTATGCTACTATATATGCTGGCTGCCCGCTTGGGGCGTCTCACACTAGCGGGCGCGTCTGCGGGCACCGCTGCAATGTCCGCAGCGACATCACATATTCTCTAGTCCTGAACGTCAGTGGCGTTTGCTATCTTGGTAAGTGAACATCACGTCCCCTCCAATTGGGTATGAGAGGTACATTCAACACCTAGGCATGTGCACTAGAGCAACTCCATACGCTGTATCTAATCGACCATGAGAATCGCCTCTTGCATAGCAAACATACGCCTGAAAGCAGCCTCAGTTCATAAAATAGGGTAATCCAATTGGAAGCTATTATCAGTTGTGTCTTCAAAACTGTCAGTTATGAGGCACTCGTAGAGTTCAGTGCCGCTTACAGATGCGGTCCATATTCTATTTCACTCTCCTGTCTAGACTGCTTCTTCGCCCGCGCATCCCAGCCCTGCCGGAGTCTGGCTAATACTTATGAGCGGACTGATTTATCGGGATTTCGGAATGCTTCGCAGTATATAATCCAGCTTCGTTCCTTCATTCCCAGTTCCACGTATCCCAGATATTAAAAATAGAAGCCTCGTCCATCAAAAGGTTGAAAAACTCGTCCGCGGCTACGTTGTTATATCCCAGCCCATCGATTCCAGGCTCCACCTCAGTTGCCTCTTTGGCAGCACCAGCTGCATGCATAGTCGTAGTATTGGCATTGTCAACAGCGGGAGTAGAGTGGCCTAATAATGTGTGCCTTCGGTGGACTCCGGGAACAGCTGTTGGATGGCCTTCGCGAAGATGCCACAGTATATCGAGGCAACGGTGTACATCTTTTGGAGCACTCCCATGACCAGCATGCATATGTTGAGCTTGTTCAGCCGGAGACGCTTGGATAATGAGTCGCCGCTTTTTGCAATTGAGGAGGTTTATTTGCTGGGACGAGAAGGGGAGGCCTGTTGGAGTCCGGATTTAGTATTGTCTTTTCTGGATTGTTTTCGGTGGTATGGAACCGAAGCAGTTACATACGTCATTGGGCCGGAGAAGCCAAGGAAGTTTGGGCCGCTGGTATCGTGAAGACATCCTTGGCTTGTAGGTATTTTTTTGTCTTCAGCCATGTGCACGGAAGGGCTGCACGGGACGAGAAAGTGGCTCGAGAGCGACTGGTGGGCAACGCAAACATCCAAAGCATTGGAGACTCTCCTATAGAAAGAGTATCCTCGGGTTTTCAGAAAGCCACGGGTAGTTCGGTATGCCGCCATCTATCCAGACGCCAGGATTGCGTGGCCCGAAATCACGCCTGCTGCCGCTGTAGCGAAGGATTCTAGTAGTCCGCGCCGGAATACTGTATGTCTAAAAACCACTTAAACCCAGGCGAGCGTACAAATATACAGCTGCCAGGTACCTGACATTGTTTTAGGACACACTACTTCACCTAATTCGTTGGAATTTGTGACAGCTTCTATTAGTGTCAGCTAAGCTCAGAGACCTTCTATACACATCATCTCCGCGAAAATGGGTCCAAGTTGGCAGCCACCTGAGGACTACCGCAAACGTCCCGTTGTCGTTCTTGGCGCCGGTGTCTCGGGACGTCGAGTCGGTATGTAAATTAGTCCAAGTTGGTTCGCAGTGCCTTGCATTAACAGCCTTCGCAGCTTGCGTTTGGACATCAGCAGGATATAATGTTCACGTCCGCGATCCCAGCCCGGCACAGCGCGCCAACTGCATCGCCTATGTGCAACAACATGTCGCCTCGTACGCAGAGCACACACGAGCGGAATCCGGCGAAATCGCAGCATTTGAGGACTTGGCGCAGCAATCAGCAATGCCTGGCTCGTTATCGAGGCTGTTCCGGAGAAAATCCAAATGAAGATTGATACGTTCGCTCAGCTCGACAAACTCGCGCCTAGTGACTGTATCTTGGTATCCAACTCATCTTCCTACAAGTCCTCCGAGTTGCTTGAGAAGTTGTCGAATAAAACCAAGCCCCGTATCCTGAACATGCATTACTACATGCCTCCACAGGTGATCGTTGTTGAACTGATGACGGATGGCTTTACCGAGCCATCTATCCTTCAGTTCATGGCTAAGCGCTCGAAGGTAGCGGAGACCAAGCCATATACAGCCAGAAAGGAGTCTAGTGGGTTTATTTTCAACTGTCTGTAGGCGGCTGTTAACGGGAATGCCTGACGATCCTGGCCGAGGACGTTTCTACGCCTAGCGAGATTGACTCGATAAGGGCGGATATGTTTCTGAAGGGGTCGGTTCTGCCTTGCAAGGGCATGGACAGTATGTGATTCCCTTTATCTCTCTGCCTCCACAGTTACATTCTTGGCTTCACAGCTCTTTCGAATCCTAGCATGAATTTTTTGCGGTCTTGGGGTCTGAATTCTGACCATGCAATCTCTATAGGTGTCAGTATAGACACTGTGGCTTTCGTCGAGAAGCACTATATAACCGAACGAGGCCTCTCAACTGACAAAACCGCTGACTTTGTCCAAACGAACTACCTGGACCAAGGCAAGATCGGGACCAAGTGTACCAAGGGCGGCCTTTACCCACCCACGGAGATCGCTAAGCCTGATACCAAGAACCCTACCCTCCTAGTCCTCGATATCGGATTGTCATCGAAAGAGCCGAGCTTCAAAGCAGGCGAGATCCTCCAGGTCTCACCAGATGGGAATATGCACAAAGTCATTGCTACGGGGCAAGCTCTCCCGGCTGGAATTGCCTTCGACCCGAGCAGCAAAGGGATCTTTTGGACGAACATGGGCATTCCCGGAAAGAAAGATGGGGCTGTCTTGTCGGCTAACTTGGATGGAACTGATATCCGAACTGTTGTCGCGCCAGGGACAATCAATACCCCCAAACAGTTGGCACTGGACCTAGGGTCGAAGAAAATCTACTTCCCTGACCGTGAAGGGCTCTGTGTTCTCCGTTGTAATTACGAAGGGTCAGAGATTGAGGTCGTAATCCAGGCCGAGGATTCTAGCAATAGCGTCGAGGCTCCAGGTGCCTATGTTGGTATGACTGTTGCCCCAAGACTCGGCCAGTTCTACTGGACCCAACTATCCTCCCGTATGGGTGCCATAGTGCAGGATTTTAAGGAGTATATTATTTGCACGTTGCCTGTCTAGGTACTTGTTTGATAGCATAGCTCTGTGGCCTGCCTGTAAATTCTGTTACCGAGTCTGCATTATAAATATCCACTATCGCCTAGGAAGACAAATGTTTGAAGCCCAGGTCCGAGACCACCTTCCGCAATCACAGTGACAAACGTAACAATCAGACAAAAGTAATCCCTGACAATGCCCTATTTTCATCAGACAGCAACTTCACCCTATGTTTTCCATCCCTGTCGCAACGATAGACATTACCACCAAGATCAGTCAAATAGATCGTGTCATTAGACAGGTCCAATTTCAAACCGATAGCCTCATTCAGGTTCCTGCTGAGCACTTCATATCCCAGACGAGGCGAAATAGGCAGAGGAAAGCCCAAGTGATTGAGATAAAGCCGGTTCAAGGAGATTCCGAAGGGGAGTTCGCCCCTGTCTGTCCAGTAAAGGGCGCGAGCATCTTCGTCGATCTCCAGGTCAATCGGATCCGGAAGTCCACTCAAGACAACCCGGATATCATCTCTAGTAGCCACGGACTGCCCCTGCGGCGATGTGATGGCCGCGGAGAAAATTCGCCCCTGTCCGCCCTTAGACGGGCCCCTTGTGATGTATAACCATTCTTTAGCTACAAAGCAACTGCTTTTACTTATTTTTACTGGCGCCACTCTCGGTGAGGTTGTTCTAGGCGAACAGTCGGGCTGCTGAAGGGGTCCGTTGGCCACTTTTGCCAGTGTTGAACTCAGTTGCATCGCCATCTTTCACACGGTGACAGTATGCTTCCGGCACTGCATGGCGGCTTGTCCGCCACATGATGACCGTCGCACTTTCCCAGACTGCCCCCGGGCGTTGGACAATGCCCGTTCCAGCTCAGCCGTCGGAGCCCGATATACAGATACAAGATATAAACCATCCCAGTCATTGAAGCATCACATTCCGACTAGACAGGCCTGTATCAAATACCTTCCTGAAGAGTTGGACATAATACGGTCCACTTAAGAAGACACAGCCGTTTCAACCTCCGCCGTCCCTCAACCGGGCATTCAATTCCGCATTGCCGGCCTGCAACCCTCCAAAGTCCTCATCGCCAAACCCGACGACCGTCTTGTCGACCACCCTCAAGGCCAAGTGTACGCCGACCAATGGTTCTACGTTGAGCCAGCCCCGGCCCCAGGTACCTACTACATCCGCAGCTCGGCCAGCCAGAAGGTCATCTATTCGAAGTGTGGCGGCGTGGGCATGTACGAGAAGGGCTATTACGAAGATCAGTATTTCGTGTTTGAACTGAGCAGTGGCCGGTTCCAGGTTTGCTTCCGGCTGCGTAATAGTCATTCGCGGACGGCCATATACGACAATGGAAATCGTGGCGTGGGCAATTTCGATGCGGATGGGAAAAGTATTCCGACTAGAACTCTATTTCTTCGAGTATCAGTCCTACTGACTTAGCTGCGTGGATCACGACGAAGTTGCGAGGCGAGGGCTTGCAAAATATTTTGGTTTAACACCTCGAGTTTTGTGGCTATTAGGTTCGATGTTGCTTTAAATCAATCGCCCATATCTGGATAGTTAAGCTCTTGATGATAGCCCATATCAAATACAGTTGAAACTGAGGTTGATTGAGATCTTGGCCGTATATTACTTGTGGGACAACACGAGATTCAGTTAGGTACCAGGAGGCGCTATGGACGACCCATATTCCTTCTGCTCGGAGTGTATTGAGCACCGTCGCACCAGCCAGATGGCGCAATTTCCCAATTCCTCTTGTATATTGTTTGATTCGGCCCACAAACGGACTTCGGAAGCAGCGTCCGTCTTACCAACCGTCGAGCCATGTCAGAATGGCAGGCGGATTTCGGAGACAGACTCCGCCGGTTGGCAGGGGCAGCCCTATTATAATCTGGATTTGGTGCAATACTGCGCCGTCTATATCGCACATTCGTATACTCCGTCTACAGCATCGCAAAACAGCGTCAGTCTTTACTCACGCGCGGAAATGGAGCAGACAGCACACCACATCCTGGACGATCCATCACCAGACTTATCCCAGCCAATGCAAAAACATGACGGAGCCGAGAGAAGCGCTTCCAGCGCCGACACGGAGCCCAAGCACCAGTATCCCTCCGGATTTGCGCTGACGCTGATTCTCACCTCTGTCACCCTGGCTTATTTCCTGTTCTTCCTCGACCTCGCAGTCCTCTCAACGGCTACACCCGCCATTACTTCCGAGTTCGATTCTTTGGTGGATGTCGGCTGGTAAGTGCACTGCGCTCAACCCCTGGGCAAGCTGATCGTTCGGTGCAGGTACGGTGGCGCCTACCAGCTGGGGAGTGCGGCGTTCCAGCCTTTGACCGGAAAGATTTACAGTCAATTCTCGATCAAGGTATGCCCTGGCCTGCAAAGAAAGAAACCATCGTCGCGACTGACCAAAGATACTATTATGCAGTGGACGTTTCTCACCTTCTTTGTGCTTTTTGAAATCGGGTCTGCCTTATGCGGCGCTGCGCAGTCATCGGCCATGTTGATCATCGGCCGAGTTATCGCGGGCATTGGGTCTGCTGGAATGTCCAACGGCGCTGTGACAACCATCTCCGCAGTCCTTCCGACGCAGAAGCAGGCGCTATTCATGGGGCTTAACATGGGTATGGGTCAGCTGGGACTTGCAACGGGTCCTATAATCGGAGGGGCTTTTACAACAAACGTATCATGGCGGTGGTGTGCGTAACTTCATCCGCTATTTTGGGGCCAACGGAACTGACGATTACACTTTAGGCTTCTACATCAACCTCCCGCTCGGCGTAATAGTCGGTGGCTTCCTGCTCTTCAATAGGATCCCTGAGCCGAAACCCAAGGGTCCACCGCTTCAGATCCTCGGAACAGCCGTCAAATCTCTGGACCTCCCGGGGTTCATGCTTATCTGCCCGGCAGTCGTTATGCTCCTCCTGGGACTTCAATTTGGCGGAAATGAACACCCCTGGAACAGTTCTGTGGTGATCGGTTTGCTGGTCGGTGCTGCTGCGACTTTCGCTGCCTTTCTGGCTTGGGAGTATCTCCAGGGAGACACGGCTATGGTGCCTTTGGCAATGCTCAAGCACCGGGTTATATGGTCAGCTGCAATGACCATGTTCTTCAGTTTGTCCAGCGTGCTTGTGGCAGACTTTTATATCGCAATCTACTTCCAGGCTATCCGTGACGACTCGCCCTTCATGAGTGGAGTGCATATGCTCCCGATTACGCTTGGACTGGTAATGTTTACCATGGTCTCGGGTGCATTGAGTGAGTTGAACCAGTTCCTGCATCCATCTGTTGTCTTTGCCTCACTCTAACTATTATTGCCGTCACCAGTCTCTATCCTAGGCTACTATCTTCCGTTCCTTCTTGCTGGTGGTGCTATCGCAGCCGTTGGCTACGGGCTCTTGTCGACACTCAGCCCCACGACATCCGTTGCGCAGTGGATCGGATATCAAGTTCTATATGGTGTTGCAGGCGGCTGCATGGCGGCAGGAGTGAGTTTAACCCCTTAGGGCAATCATATTATTCCCCGCTAATTCCCCGTCCTCATGCTAGCCGTATATTGCCATCCAAAACCTCGTCGTACCCGAACAGATCCCGCAAGCCATGGCGATTATAATCTTCTGGCAAAATATCGGCGCAGCAGCCTCCCTCATCGCGGCAAACGCTATTTTCAGCAACAGCCTTCGAGACCAGCTGCAGCAGCGCGCCGCACAAATCGGCATCTCGCCAGAGGCCATCGTCGCCGCCGGAGTGCGCTCCATTCGAGACCTGGTTTCAGGCTCCGAGCTGGCTGCTGTGCTCGCGGCTTACGCTAAGAGCATCGACCACGTCATGTATCTCGGTATCGCTGTCAGCGCCGCTGTCTTGGTGTTTTCCCCGGGCCTGGGATGGAAGGATATTCGCAAGACCAAGGATCTCCTGGTTCTGACTAATGAGTCTCCAGATAAGGAGGCCAACGCTGCAACTCAACCGTGAGGAAGCAGCGCGAGGCAATTGAAAATCTTTCCAGAAAACACCAGACACCGACACTGGCTCATTTATCCCTGACTATTCATCCGCAATTCTCTTCATTAATGTTTTATTTAGATATTGTTCTCATTCACCCAATCATTTGGCCATAGGCCCTAGAATCCTTGATAATCCAACATCTAATTTTGAACAATGAGAACCACTTGAGGCTCAGGACTGATAGGGTTTTTTCTTGCAAATGTGATAATATCCTTGGACCTAACTATTAAATATGTTTGCGCCTGCTACGCGGTGGTTGTAATGAAAGAGAAAGGTAGGACTCAAACTAGTATCTCCCCAAGTCCAATGTGATCGACTGCGTCAATGACCCGCTAAATTACAGAGTCACGACAATCTTCCTGCCCGAGACACCTTTCCGCTGAAGGTCCAATGCGTCTTGTATTTTGTCCAATCCCCTGCCGACGACTTGCGGAGGGGGTGCTGGCACAAACTGGCGGTGTTCAAGGGCCTGCGGGAGGAAGTCTTTGTACACACGAGCCACGACGCTGTTGGGATCCACAAGGCCGTCGACGATAATAAACTTGACTTCAACCCCAGTTCTGACGCGTCGGGCGACCGAGGTAAAGATCCCCCCTACCATGCCAAAAAGAAACGATGCTTTGCCACCAAAGGTCGAAAGCCTGTCACCGTCGATACTCCCGCCGGCGAGGGCGATGCGCTTCCTTGTAAGATTGGCGTCGTGGCGTTGCATCACGGCAGTGCAGGCCTCGACAGCACCGTCGCCGATTGCGTAGGCGCCGACCAGCTCGTGGCCCTTGACAGCACCGAGAAGATCCTCGGCGAGCGTAGTGGTATTGTAATCGAAGACACGCGCTGCACCGAGGCCCTCGACGTAAGGAAAATTCTTCGGCGATGAGGTCGAGATGACTCTGTAGCCAGCCGACGCGGCAAGCTGAACCGCGTTACTCCCCACACTTGACGCACCGCCAGTGATGATCACGGCGCACGGCTTCCCCGACTTGCCCAAAACCTCCGACGGAGCCGGCACTTTCGGCATGTCGAGGCCGAGATAGTCCGTATGGAAAAGGCCGTACGCCGCCGTGCCCAGCCCCAGTCCCAAGACGCACGCTTGTTCCTCGGTAACGTGGTCCGGGATCGGGGCCAACATGTGCTCTCGCATGACGGTATACAGCTGGAAGCCTCCCTCGGCCGCGCTGTTGACTGTCTTGGCCAGTGCTGTAGCGCTCCCACAGACACGGTCGCCGACGCGGAACCGCTTCACGTTGGGCCCGACCTCGACGACTTGGCCGGCCACGTCGGTACCGAAGACAAAGGGGTACTTGAGGTGTCCCGCCAGAATGTTTCCAATGTATTGCAGCACCCAGTCGAAAGGGTTAATGGCAACAGCGGCGTTCTTGACGACAACCTGGCCGGGACCGGGAGGCGTATAGGGGGCGTCCTTGACCTGGAACGGCCGCATGTTCTTGGCGGGGATCCAGGCTGCTTGGTTTTTTGGGGCCATGTTGGAGGTGTGCCTGACGTACAGTTTGGGAGAATTTAGAGGAATAGAATTATGGCTGGTCGAGAGATATAGTGACATGCGCATTGCACTAATTATATCTTAATGGCTTATCCGTCGTGTCCTGATGATAGTAAGTAGTGACGGAGGCTAAAGCACACTGATCGCACCGAACTCCGGCTAATCCCTCGACAGGACACAATCGAGCAATGCCTGGAAAGCTTCACTGCAGGCCTGTCGACTCTCTCGTGCGTATGCGGCCCGGAGAGCCCGCTGCATCTGCAAATGGATATCTGACCGCGAGATACGGCAATGGCTGGGCGAACACCTGGGTTGAAGACATGCTTTGCCATTACCCAGTCCATGGTTCTGTGACAGACGGAGTTGGGGTGAACTCCGTCGGAGGCGGCGGACTTAAAGCCGCGTAATCTCCGGTGCGAGGGGGCCGACCGACAGCACAACATCCTCACTTGCATTCAGTCTCCCCTCCGCTGTGTTCAGCTTCAACAGTCGCCGCTATGGAAAGATCTCCTCCCTCGAGCGCCTACGGGCAAGCGTGCACGCACTGCTACAAGGCCAAGTGCCGCTGCGTCCGGACGAGAAGCGGCGAGACGTGCGAACGATGTCTGCGGCTGAACAAGAGGTGCGAGCCGACCGAGACGGTTCGCAGGCGCAACAACCACAATGTCCACAATCCGCAGGCATCCAGCGTGTCCGACAGGCGCATCGCTCGTCTGGAAGACAAGATGGAGAACTTGTTATCGGTAATGCAGTCCTTTATCGGGTCCGCGAGAGCCTCTGGCAATGCCTCGCTGGTGACCCCCGCGAGCACGACCCTCAACTTTGGCGAGGCGCCGACATTTGGGACCAGCTCGACTGCAACAACGTCACCCAATCCTGAACCCATCTATGCGGCCCATCAGTATCAGTCTCTGCCGACTAGTGTAGCAGACGCACAACTGGACTTTTTCCGGGCCCGCATGCTGCCTTCCTTTCCATTTCTCGACCTGGGCCCAGCCATGACAATCGGCTATCTGCGCCAGCACCGGCCCTTTCTTTTACACGCCATCCACACTGTCACCACCTTCTCAACCCAGGAAAGATTGGCCAAAACCGAAGAATTTAAACGGACTTTATTCACCGCGGCCTTTTCAAACGTCGAGTCCAACATTGACCTGCTCCTTGGCGTCTTGACATATCTTGCCTGGAGCACCGATCCCTTCCTCGGCGGGGCAGACCTCGTCTCTCGCCTCATGATGCTGGCCTTTTCATTAGTATATGACTTGCGGCTGTTCAAGCCTTCCTCACTAGACGCGCAGCTCATGATGGCCATTACTCAAGGCCGAGCCGACGGCAATGGCCCGGATCTAACTGAAACACCCTATGCCTTGCTGGAGAGACAGCGAGCGGTGCTGGCATGTTTCTTCCTGAGCTCCAAGTACGCATCATCGCATAGTTTTAATTCTGGGTATTACGAGGAGCTATACTGATTATTCACCGCTGTAGCATTTCCTCCCATCTTGGGCGACAAGACGCGCTCCGATGGACACCGCACATGGCAGACGCGCTTCGAGTCATTGAGATCACCGAGGCATGTCCTTCAGATAGACTTTTTGTTTCTCAAATACGCCTACAGCTGTTGAAGCAACGAGCGGACGATCTTCGACGACAGGATGAGGGTGGCATCGGGACGGATGCTGCGGCGGGCTCGGCTCCGGGTCTGCTATATCTCAAGACTTTACGAAGGCAGCTCCACGAGCTTCAATCTTCCTTTTCTCCCGATCTACAGCATACCGGTAAGGATAGAATCCTCTCAAGATCTAGGTTCCGTACGAGATTGTTAAGACATTTTAATCTAGACATTCTCAACACCCAGGCTCAGTACGTCGAGCTCTATATCAACCAGACTGGCTATTCTATCAGCCATGAGCCTCTCCCTCCAGAGGCAGGGATACTGATGGGGAATCGGACGGGTCCACTCGGATTCCAACGCCTCGAGTGTTTATGGCGGTCGGTTGAAAACATCAAGTCGTGGCTGGATAGTTTTTACAGCGTCCCGTGCGCGAGGCTGATTGGACAGCCGTTTCACTTCTGGTCGCAGATGATTCTATCAGTTACCCTGCTGAAATACCTGTCGACGCTCAAGGACCCAGACTGGGATTGCCAGGCGGTACGCAACACGGTGCACCTCATCTCGACCATGGACAGCGTGCTCCAGAGACTTGAGCTAAGCTGCAGAGAGCCGGAGCTGCAGTGCGACGACCACCTACTGAAATACCTCTCCAAGCTTATCTCCAGATGCCGCGGCTGGGCTGAAGCGCGGTTAAATGTAGTCCCTCAGACCTCCTTGGACACGCATGGCGAGCTTCACCACATCCCGGATCTGGACCAAATGGGATGGCTGCAGTCGATGGATTTGGGGGACGACCAGTGGTTTGAAGATGCACTGGGGATGCCCAAGACTTTTTACTAACGACGAGATATATGCATAGATGCCGAGAGTGAACATTTCATGCATAATGACTTATGCATGTGTCGTTCGGGCCAATCAAGTGTACCCTTGGTGCCAAGAATATTTATGCATTGTCCGATGACGTCGTGGTGGTGATGGCCCGAAGAGGAAGCAGGGCCGAAGGAACCTCGGAGCACGCACAAGCTTGAAGCTAAGGCTAAGGCGGGGTATTTCTGCTGCTGGATCGTCTTTTCGCCATGTTGTCTCTCTCTGTCGCAAACCACCAGCGTTACTTCAGCATGGCAACCGACGCCCCTGTTGTGCTTTTCCACTACGGGCGCTCTCCGTTTTCTAGCAGAGTGCTTTCCTACCTCGCTCTACGAGGCATCTCCTACGATCAATGTGTATATACATTCAATTCTGTTGAAATGGCTGCAATTGACCCCTGCATACACAGATCCAACCGCAAATTCTCCCACGCCCGGATCTGGCCCGCCTCGGCATTCGCTATCGTCGGATACCGCTGCTGGCCATCGGCCGCGATGTTTACCTCGACTCGCCCATGATCCTGCAGAGGCTTGAGCGGTTGGAAGCAGATAGACCATCTTTTGCATCCCAGACGACCCCCGAGCAGCGGGGAGCCGAACGACTGCTCGCATCGTTTACTTTGGATACTGGCCTCTTCCTGAACATCGTCAAAGTCCTCCTACCCACTACCCCGTTAATCAGCAATGAAGCGTTCTTGAAAGACCGCGCTGATATGGTCGGCGGCGGCCCCAATCTAAACTTTGCCGACCTCGTCCAAGCGACAAGACCCGACGCCATCGTCGCGGTGAAGAATGCCATCGAGTTTCTAGAGACCACCCTCCTGGCAGATGGTCGGCAGTGGCTCGCCAAGACTGAATCGCCCAGCCTGGCGGACATCGAGAGCGTGTGGTCGTTGTGCTGGCTATTTTCCACCCCCGGTGCAGTCCCCGAGGAGCACATCTCTGCAAAGCTCTTCCCCAACGTTTTCGCCTGGGTCGATCGCTTCCAAAAGGCCGTTGCCGCAGCGGAGAAGTCCTTGGGGAAGATCAACACCCTTTCGGGAGAACAGGTAGCAGAGCTTCTCTCCAGCGCCGCGTCTGACTACACGGCGGACGTGATTGAAGAGAACGATCCACTGGTTCAGGTGACCGGGCTCCACAAGGACCAGCTGGTCCAACTGTGGCCGACGGACAGCGGAGCTAGACACAAGACCGTTGGCAAGCTTGTCGGGCTGACGAGTAAGGAGATTACTATTGAAACCACCGAGGGCGAGATATCGGTCCGCGTTCACGCACCGAGGAAAGGCTTTCATGTTAATGCGCTCGGGCCGGAAAAGGCTAATCTTTCTTAATGCCTGGTTCATCTAATGTTTGGTATTCATTTTTGGGTATACGTTGTTATCTTGCTTGCCCCTGTTATCTAATAACGCATAGTAATACGAATGAATATAATTGCCTCGGGATACCCCTCCATTATTTGTATCTCGCAAGCTCTTCGCCGAGACTTTTCTTGATGACACGGGACGAAATACAGGTGTGCGACGAAGCTGCGGCTGGAGCGAAGGGAACGATGATATCGAGTTGGGCTCCGCATTACGATGGCCGGCTCGTGTAGCGTGGAGTTTGACCTGGTGGATGTCGTGTAAAATACGGACGGCTGGGCACTCATCGTCAAGACTGGTGGGGTGACGTCTGAGGTGGGTTGTTCTGCTCTTGACAGATTCTGGACGTAACCGCGGGTGACCACCATGCTCGGACTCCAACCGTGGTTACCGCTTGTATAGACTGCTGGTTAATGCTCACACAAATTGAAGGTCAAAGAGTGAAAAGCTTCATCCTGATCCCCAGCAAAAGCCCTTCGCTCATTCATCAACTCATCCCGAAACTCCTTTGCCTCTTGCATATTCATCAACCCAGCCGTTTCATCCTGACCCTCCTCCCACCAGTCCGCCCTCTGCACGGGCACATTAGCCGTGGAGATAACCGTAATGTTCGGATCAACAAGAAAAAGAGCCAGAATCTTCCGATGGCCAGGCTTCGTCCGGTCGGCCAAGGAGAAGGGCGCGACACGATGTTGAAAGATATTGGAGAACGTAACGAGACGGCCCTGCCGACACTGCACGCTCATTATTTCCTGTACACGCGGGCCGTGGTCTTTGCAGCCGTATACCGCCCCAATCCACGGGTCTATCTGGTGTGGTATATAGCTGTGTTGTACAAAGGAGCTCTCCTGGCGGAAGGAGAGACGGCTCTCGGTTATGTTTTCGCTGTCGTAGTAATATAGAGCTGTCGCGCAGATGTGTTCGTTCTATGCGTTTGTTAGTCATGAAAATGAAAATCGCTCGCAGACTGGGGCCCAGCGTCGGTACGTACCAGTTGCCCCTCGACGTGCCACGAGCCTCCGGCGTACTCGGGCTTCTCGGGTGTGAGTTCGATGTTGGCCATCTTGACAATGACCTGTAGCTTGTACCAGTGGCCCTGCTGGAGGCCGATATATGGTGTCGGCATGGGATGGTAATCGCGAGCTTCGGGCTGGATGACCTCGTCTGCGGTGAATCGGCGGCCGTTCGCTGGCTCCTCGTTGTGATAAGAGGGATAATAATGCTCCATTCGACTCCCCAAGAAACCTGGGCGTTCGCCGAGCGGGCCGAGAGTTAAGTCCCAGAGCGGGATGGCGCAGTCAATAATGTCTTCTACAAGTCCGTAGAGTCTCGAGTGGCGATTGGGATGCAGGTTGTTAATATAACTCGTCAGCTTGCAGCCCTTGTCGGAACCCCATAGATCGACGTCACTTGGTAGCCACTGGAACTTGCCACTGTATGGCTTCAAGATCGGTTTAATGCGACTATAGTCTACATAATCCGGCTTCGGGGCGGGCAACGTGCTCTCTTCAGCTGGAGGCACGGGGACCACCGTCCCTTGGCTAGGATGCACGCTGAGGGCATCATCAAGCGCAATGACCCGATCCTGCAGGACGTGGGTCTTGCCGTACACCAGCGGAAACAGCGATGGATGCACAAGATCGACGACCTTGTCATCCGAACCCGGATGGTAGTCCGGCGGCGTAGACTCTTGCTCCAACACCCGGACGGCGTCTATCAGGGCGATGCGCGTATGTTCGGAGACCGCGCGATCCGATTTGACAATTCCCCCTTCATATGCGATGGCGATGCCTTCGTTTTCCTTGTAGAATTCTGCTTTGTCACGAAGCTCGGCGACGATGAAATCTAGCATTTTCTCCGAGACATCTGGACCGGAACCCTGGAGCTCATCGCGCCATTTGTCGGTGAGCTCATCGTTAAAGACTTTTCGTTGCCAGCCAGGCTTATCAGTGATGTGATCCATAAGTCGGAGCATGGTCAGCTCGCGCAGAGTCCTCAGCGGAAGGCTACACGCATCAGTGGTATATTAATTTGTGAGGAGAGGAGTGAAGATACACTGACATACTAGTTCCATCGGCCAGGTTCTGCACCTGCAATGCAGTCGGGAACAGACGAGCCCCATACTCGGAGTCCTCGTCCGGCGGTTGGAAGTTGAGTGGCAGAGTCAACCCCGGCAGGCCTGGGAGGGGAGATGAGGAGGATGGCGGCATTGTTTGGAGTGGCTAAGGACAGTGCGAGCAAATTACTGTTTTCGAATATTGAACTACAGCAGTTAACAGCCACTTTCGTGGATGAGTCATTCTCGTATTTGGACCTTGGCGGACCACTGTCGCCAGGATGAAATGAAGTGAAAGAAGCCATTCGAAGTAGCCCACACGCTTAATTGATACATTACTGGAAAGATTATTTAGGAGCTCAGCGACCCATGGATATTTACAAACTGATCACAATCAGAGCAAGTGTGATGACACCAGCCATCCCCATCGTCACTGGCTCATACCGGAACGCAGAGTTGGGGTCTGTGGAGTCGCTACCGGAGTCGCTACTGGAGGAGTTATCTGAAAAGTCCGCGCCAGTAGTACTTGTACTCAAAGTTGAGCCAGCACCGGTTGTGGAATCCTCCTCTGAAGAGTCGGTCGGGGTAGAAAAACCAGTTTCCTCCACGTTGCCGGCATTGTAGCTTGCCGCAGTGAGCGTGTAGGGCATATTCAAGAATGTCCCAGTGATGATTGTCTCTCCTCCGGGGGGCGTGGTCATGGGCCCCGAGCCTTGCGTTGTCGTCAGAGACTTGCTGCCCGGATCAGGCAGATTGGCCGGGTCGGGATAGACTCCATTGTCCTGCGACTCGATTCCGAATTTCCCATCACAGACAGAGGAGGTGAGGTCGCTGCAGGTTCCGGACATCGATAGCGTGGTTGCAGCAGTGCTTGCAATGGCTGCTAGACCGTAGTTCGAGAGATCATATCCTGGGCAGGCTCCGTAGAAGCTGTTCGGGACAGATCCCGATTAGTGGGAGCTGATCAGGAGCCGAATATGCAGAGTTTACTTACGCAGAGAGACCTGAGCTCCATGCACAGCACTGGCATGACTGCAGCGACGTAACCGAGCTCATGTACTCATTACAAGTAGACGTCAGTTGATTCAACGAAGACGAGAGATTGTCCCATACAGTCCCAAAATTGCAGACACAGCCGCCAGGCGCATTGTCGGGTGGCGGCCAAAAGGGAATCGGGTCCTCCGGTGGTGGATATTGTTGGGAGAGGATATCGACAACGACAAGTTGGTACTCGCAAGAGTAGACCTGTGACAGGATACTTGTCAGCAAAGAAGAGAACAAGAGGAAGAGTAGAGCGGATGAGACTGGCAGACCTTGTTCCAGCAACTTTCAATGTAGCAGCCGAGGAGTCTCATGTCATACGTCAGCATGCAGCCTTGGAGTTGAATATCATCCTGCGCATCGCGGCCACACTCCCCAAGAGCGCTTTCAGCGTTGTTAATACAGGTTTTCATGCCTGAGTTGTCGACACATCCTTCAGATCCGGCAGTGATCGCATCGGCAGCGCCAGCGGTCGATGCGCAGAGCGCTGCAAGGGCGGAAAGGATTGCCAGACGATAAGCCATCTCTGTAGACTCAAACAAAAATGTATATAGACAGACCCCGTGAAGAACAGAGCGGTTGATTGGCAGCAAAAGGGGGAAGAGAATGGGCGGCGCATGAGTCTCAATTTATGGCTGGACCCTTTGCTAACAGCAAAGCAGCCGTTGTTCTTAGTGTCGCGTATTCTTACCTCCGGGATGGACTTCTCCTGATCAGCTGGAGTCAGACCCTAGACGAGGCTCTGTGCGTGTTTTCGGTTGGGGCCCGGATCGCCAGTGGCCAATCGCTTGGATGACCCTGCAGCAGCTCCTCAAGCCTTCAGGGCTCAACTTAACCGCAACAAGCATGGCCAAGCTGATCATTCCCCGGAATACGATGCAGTGATTCGCGCGGCATCTACGGGTTTTCCCAAGGGTATCAGCCCGGGAAACCAGCGAATGCCGGTCGGGCATACTCGGCTTCATATCAATTAAGCCAAAGGCTGATTTAACCTTGTCCCCTTGGCAGGCAACCCGAGGTCGGCGGAGTTGCCACGAGATGCTCCAAGGCCAGCCATTGTTAACTGGATTTCGGAGCTCTGGGCTGTGCGCAGCGCGTGATACTGTTCTATATCTTGAATTCCGGCACGCTTAGATGTAGTGCATAAATATCCATGTTGGGCATAATGTAATCGGTAAGCGAGTGACGCACGCAAGCGAGTGACGCACGCAAGCGAGTGACGCACGCAAGCGAGTGACGCACTTCTGCCTGATTTAACCATGGTTAAAAGTTTAAAGCTTTACAAAGCCACCAAGACATAAATTTTATTATAAAAACTAAGTATAAACATAATTTGGATATTATAATTATCTATACCTAATAATATAATAGTTACTATAGCATGGGGGCGCCCGTACGCGGCGCTGTAATATATCTGGTATATTTAGTATAGATCTAGTTTATATAGCCTTTTTAACCTGATTCCTGTTTTATACAAGTGCCTGGCCTTCATTAATTAAAAGACCCTCTACAGAAGCAATCTAAGCTTTAGATTATTTCCTTTTTTAAAGCTTTTTCTCATACGCAGCCTGTAGATCCTGGTTTTCCTTTATAAGAATAGTAGCCCTATTAAGGGCTATTTTAAACCCTTTTATAAGCTAATTAAATGCTATTCTTGTTAGGCTGGGAGGGCTCTATATATAATATTATAATAGTTTCTTGATTATAGCTGCTTGCTTGTCTAATTACTTAAGATTATATAGTATTTTAGGTACAAAGGTAGTTAATCAACTCAGGGGTGGTGTAGGGGTCTTTAAATATATATTTAGCTATAATAGTATATATTCTGGCTATAAAGGGACCAGCCTAGCTGCTGCAAAGCCATTCTAAATATTCTCTAGCTTAAAGCCTTCTATACAAGCCTTAGGATAGGCCTCAAGAAAGTCAAACTTGTTAATATAGTTAAAACTAAGCTATATCTTGTTCTTAACAAGGCAGCTATACGCGCGCTTTAAAGGTACAAAACACCTAATATCAAGAGGCTATAAAAGATATAATAAGTATGCCGGCATGCAGATTGGTATAATATTATGTTCCATACATATCTAGTTAAATTGGGGAGTTAAATAACTTCCATGGCCATCCAGAATCAATAGCCAATATCTACCAGTCATACAGCTAGTAGTTGCTAGGATTAGAGTTGTTATGGGGCGGGTTGGGCCAGGTTTTTGACCCTAAGCAACCCACCCAGGCGGGTTTTGGGGCGGGTTACTAAATTAATAACCCACCCATGGGTTATTTAAAAATCTAAAAACCCATCCTAAAAAACCCAAAAAACCCAAATAGCCTAGATAGGTAATGATTTACATAAAGAATAAAATTACTGTATTATATACAGTGATTTATTAGCAATTAATATAGGTATGTAATAGGATTACCAAGATATCTGGTAATTTATTTCTTGGCAACCCAATGGGCTACCCCATACCCCATGGGTTAACTAATTAGGACCCAGAACCCAGGTGGGTTTCTAAGGTAACTAACCCACCCCAACCCAACGCGGGTTGGGGCGGGTTGGGGCGGGTTTTATGGGGTGGGTTGAACAACTCTAGCTAGGATAAAAAGTTTTTAAAGCCATTATAGTCCAATTTCATCAGTTATCCAGCTATTTGCACTAACTTTAATCCTCCAGTCACGTGGTAAGGAGTTATCTTCGTACTATCCCTTAATATAGACCTTTCCTTTAAAAATAATACACGGTGGAAGTGCCCACCCTGTACAGTTAACACACTTAATAAATATAACCCATTTATAATTACCTAGTTATATAAGAAATGGCCAGCCAAGCATCTTAGCTCTTATAATTATTTTTATAATAGCCACAAGGCCTATAGCAAAGCCAGTCTTATTAAAGTTATAGATATCCTTATCAGCAATTCTATACTATATCCTAGTAACTTATATATAGTTAAACCACTTAGAAATTATCTTAGGATCCTTATACTTTACACACTAATAGTTATACTAGCAGGAGAAGCAGGTTTTAAGTTTATCTTGGTGTTAAATAAAGTTATATACCTATTTTTCTCTAACAATCTAGATAGGAGTCGTGCCACGCTTTACTAGTAGAATATTGGCCATTTCTTATATATAAGATAGTCAGGGACCTGCACCACGCTAATCTAGAGAAAGAATCTATTATACAAGCAATTCCTCTTTATTTTAGGTTAACTTATGGGAGTTTGCGCGTGCCTTATATTAAAAAGTATGGCCTTTTAGTCTCCTTTAGAGGGTAGGTTTAGGGACATAGTAAACACATGCTACTTCTTATACAAATAAGATTTTTTAATTTTTTAAATCAGAGATTGCAAGTAGTATCTTCCCCTCTTATTTAACAAAGTTTTTATAATTTTAACACACTTTTAGTGGCATGGTTGCTGGTTAAATTAGGTAAGTATTTCAATCACAGCCAAAACGCGTGGAGGTGCGTCACTCGCTTACCGATTACATTAGCCACATAAGTTTGATGAGTCAGGCTCGTATTTATGCTAGGCAGCCACGATTCAGGAGAGGAGCTCAATCTGCTCACCACACTCGCCCTTTCATCAATCTATGCCGTAGATGGGGCTGCTTGAATTACCCGACGAGTTGCTGCTGGGCATTGCAGAGTTTATTCTCTCCGAGCAAGACCTCAGCCGACTGAGTCGCGCTAACTCGCAGCTCTACCGCACTCTTCTGGATTACCGCTTTGCGTACAATGTCAAGCATGGCGGCTGTTCGGCTCTGCTCTGGGCTGCATTTTACGGGCATGACAGCGTAGTCCTTCATTCCTTGCAATGCCACGCGCCAGATTGGTATTCAAGCCAATGAGAAGGATGAGCGCTACCAGGACTGTGCCACCCCACTCTGCCTCGCTGCTGCTCAAGGACACGAGACGACCGTTCGCCTGTTGGTGAAGATGGACGCTGAAATCGAGCGACAGGACGATAAAGGCAGAAGTGCATTAAGTTTGGCAGCGAGGAACGGGAACGAAGCTGTGGTCTCGTTCCTTCTGTCCTGCGGGGCAGATGTTAATAGCCAGGATACTCAACAATGGACCCCACTGGTTGCGGCTGTCGACAAGGACCATGAGGCTGTGACCATACAGCTGCTTCGCAACGGAGCTTTAGTCAACACAAGGACATCCCGGGAATCCACATCTCTGTTTCATGTCAAGTCGCGAGGTATTGCTGAGCGCTTGATCGAGCACGGAGCCGACGTCCAGGTGACTGATCTATTTGGCCGCACCCCTCTGAGGGACGCAGTAGCACGGGGGGGTAGCGCCGCAATTTTTCCCCTTCTAATCGAAAAGGGTGTCGATGTCAGCGTAATCGACAATAATGGAGTAACTGCTCTAGTGTACGCCGTGAATCTCGGAGCAGCGGAAGCCGTCAAGGTACTGCTTGCGCACGGGGCAGATGCCAACGCGAGGGGTCCAGCTGGCTGGACGCCTCTGCTATGGGCCGCGCACGGCAATTTTGAGGAGATTGTAGCCCTCTTGATCGAAGCAGGCGCCATCGTAAACGTACAGGCCGAGAGCGGCACGTCTCCGATGCACCGGGCGGCGATGAGGGGAAACGATGCCAATGTCCGGATACTGGTTGCTCATGGTGCAGACGCACAAGTCAGAGACTGCTACGGCGATACTCCGCTTATATTAGCAGCAAGCAGTGGACACGAGGCTGCGGTCAGATTCCTGATTGAACAGGGTTGTGATCTCAATGCTACGAATGGCGTAGGGCAATCCGCTTTGATGTCTGCACTACGGCGCCTAGATGGTTCAGCAGCAGCGAGACTACTGATAGAGGAGGGCGCAGACATCACATTACGGGACACGAATGGCAACACGATGCTCATCTCAGCAGCGTGCTGCGGCTTGGAGGACCTCGTCCGATTACTCCTTGAGAGAGGTGCCGCGGTCAATGCGAAGAATAATCTGGGAGAGACGGCACTCATTTTGGCAGAGAGGTATAGCCACGATTCTATCGCGAGCCTACTCAAAGAGTATCTTGCAAAGAAGTCATGTGTTTGATAACAAAGCACATTTATGAGCATTTTTGTCAGTGATAATGAAGCGATGACGACAAAGACAGCATATATCATTGTTCGACAATACCATGTAAATGATGAGCAGCAGCTAGACAGACGACTATTAATCCAATTCTAGAATAGCAATGCCTGCTTGTCCTGTCTGCTCTAAATTGCCTGGCTACACTTGCTTCAGGGACAAACATATTGTTGAATGTCGGTCTTGTAGTACTTGCTACTATCCGTCAAAACACAAGCACTATCTGTGGTGCAGTGAGATGGCAGAACCAGGCTCGGACCATGAGTGGTGGATGCATCCATATCACATATCTTACAAATGAGTGGAATCCCAATGGGAGGCCTCGGAACAGCGTCCTAGTCTACCGTGACCATACCTTAAATTCCAATATCCCTGTCTATGATAGCCCTAAGTGGGTGGCCTGGATAAATAATGTGACCAATTCCAGCTATATTAACTAGGTTTAAGGTCTAAACTTTAGTGGAGTATAGGTCACCAAGCATAAAACCCTACCTTGGAGGCTACTAATTTCCCTCTGCTAAAACTCGGCCCCTGATCTCTAAGTCTCTTTTATAGCATGTTAACCTGATGGGATATTAACCTTGGTAACCAAAATCTAGTCCATTTAAAGACGTATACCCCATTTTTTTTTTTTTTCATTTGCCATAATGGTCGCCTGTCGTCCGCCCCCAAACATACTATGTGGCATGAGGAAGCACGATTTTCTATATCCCTAGAGAAGTCTTTGTTTTTTGTCCAGGGAAAAGTGTTGTATTAGGCTGATCAAAGGTATCAGAGCAATCTCTCAAGCACCTAACGTGGAGGTCTTCTCTAAAACCTCCAAGTACCGACAGAGATCAACAAATGATGCCAGCCAAGCTTGCTCCCTCTCGTCATTGGGTCCCCGGGCCTGATTTTCCACTGGTAGCTTAAACTCCAGATGCGATACTATCCTGTGAACCGTGAAGAATGGATCCTGTGTGACAGAATCCGTTTCCGGGCCATTTTGGTCTGACAAGGGTGAGTGCACTGTTCGCAGCACCTTGCCTTTGTCATTTGTTACCGAACGCTTTGTCTTTTCAAGCTCACCAGGAGGAAAGTCTGTAAAAAAATAAAGAAGTACCCTACCCTAAGGATCTTATAAAGTGATATCTTCTCCCTCTCCCCCTGGAACCCGCTCCTCTGTAGAGTCTACAGAAACTAGTCTTATTAATAGCATGGTAGCCTGTAGTTAGTATACACCTCGTTTTCTAAATTATACCCACCTCCTATAGGTCTACCCCTTTCTGGTTTAAATAGTTTAATTGGGGGGACGCCATGCAGCTGTCCTGCTACAGGCACGCAGGTAGATAGACAGGTAGGCCAGCAGCACTACGTGGGAGAGTTAAGATAGGAAAATTAAAAATAAAATAGGTCACGCACGCGGGAGGTTCAAGTAAAACTTACTAGCCACCTTCTAAATTTTATATCCTACTACCTTTTTTTCTTACTTGAAGCTCAAAATATATATTTACCTTTTCAAAAAAAATTTCTAACTAGGCCCTTAATTCCTCCTTCCTTTTTCTTCCTTCGCCTGTTACGGAAGCACGGTCTCGTTGACTTCGCAAGAAGGTCTTCCTGAACCTTGGCATCGCTTTTGACCTAAACCCTGATAGTTTAAATTGACTTACTGGGTTCACAAGGGTACCGCTTAGCATCTAACTAGTGGGTAAGACCAGCCATGGTTGGGTTGGGTAAAGGTTACATTTTCTGTATCAACCTGGGAGTAGGTAGTTTGTGATGCACTCATTATTAGGCCCGTTAAAGTAGCTGTTCCTCCCCCTAGGCTATTTAAACTGCTCGATAGCGCCCTAGTCATTATACAGGAGTTTCATAAAACCACTCCGCAACGTCTTGATCATCTCGGGGTCCTTCTTTTTACCCAGAATAACAGAACCAAACTCGTCAAGTAAAGGCGTATCTTCTTCCGCCTTTCCTTCAACAACCCAGACTTCACGGGTTGAGATTGATCAGGATCGGAAGTTGGTAGAAGAGGTCGTTCACAACGGTGGCGAGGTTGCTCGCGATGAATGACATTCGGTAGATATTGTTGGAACCGGATTCGACTTCAAGCTTGCCTTGAGGACTGGTGCTCTGCTCCTTATCCAACCCGTGCTGGATACGCTTCTTGGCCTTTCCCAGCAGGCTGAGGTAGATACCGCGGTAGTAGGCATTGCTTTCAGCGTCGTGTCCTGGCTCTCCTTCAGTTACCTCCTCCTCCTCCTCCTCTTCTTCCTCGTCGTCGTCTTCTTCTTCTTCTTCTTCGCCGTCGGTCTCCTCGTCAGATGAACGATTACGCCATTGAACTTCATTCCACTCGTTTCTAAGCCACAAAGGGCATGTGTCATTACCACGAGAGAGAGGCTCGACAGAAACATCGTCCCAGTCAACGATACCCTGGACCTCACCCTCCTCGTTGACGAGGATATTCCGCTTTTCCAGATCCGGGTGGGCAAGAACGAAGGGATTCCTCATGCCTGCTGGCTCCGGATGCCAGGAAATCAGTAGCCGGAGGAGCGCATGGACGCCCATCACATATTTATGATTGGTAGGCTGCTCGTCCAGCAGGAATGCGTAGTAAAATTTTGGGTCGCTGGACACAGGACACTCTTTATATTCCACGCCTCCCCTGAGCATAGATAGTAGATCGTAGTGCCGGAAAGGTACGATCCGAGTCCGATCGAGAGTGCCGTCAGCATTGAAGATGGGGGCACTGCAAGTTAGAAAGGTGAACTTAGAGAGCTGCACCATTGCAGAAGCAACCCCTTCCAAAGCGCGCGTCTGGCGCCAATGGAGAACGGCAGGGTCGACATCCTGTAAGGGGACACCGGAGACAAAATCCATGATAATAAAGTGAGTCCCGACAGGGTTATACACCTCAGGGAGACGGATGGTTGTCTCGCGCTTGGCGGCCATGGATGAAGCGCAGAGGTCGTCCCAGTTCTATTTTGTGCCGTCATTTGGAAACTTTTCAAGCCAATGGAGGCCGTCCTTGAAAATCAATGGAAAACAGGTGCTGGATGTGCTCTGCATGGGAGTTTCAGTAGAAGTGAAGGAGGGTTTCCCTTTGACCCGCCGATGGATCGACGCTGCATGGACGCGAAGGTGCTTCATGTCGATCGCAGACACCACGGGAAAGAAGTCATTCTCTTCATCGATGGTCACTGTGGAGGCGGGCAAAAGTTTCAGCGGCTGTTGAGTAGTCATGTTTGGTCGATGATGATGATGATGATGAGTTGCAGGGTGGGCTCTAAGGTCTGGGTAGTGGGTATTTAACTCCAAAGTTAGCAAATGGGGGTTGGCAGCTCTCAAAGCGTCTTTAAGCGTCAAAGCGAAAGATGGAAATTCTTTGTGAGTAATGAATGTATGAATGGGTGAAGAGCAGGATTAGGAAAGGAAAGGAATGGAATCAGTTAAGCATCAGGTCTTTATTTCATGTATAAAATCATTATATACCCCAACAACAAATGGGCTTCATACTTGGCTTGTATATTTACCTGCATACAATTAGTATATACCACAGTGACGAATGGTCTTTATACTTGATTCCATGCTCAAAAGCAACTAGGATATATAGATTAGTCGGCTGGGCATGTCGACCACCATCAAAGTTCATCATAAATCACTAAACTCTATGGCTAATAGAACGGAGCATCATGGTAAGTCAACCCCACGCTCCTAGATTTATATTGACTCTAGCTAATAAGGTATACTCATACAGTCCAACTTGTAAGGGTGCTCTCAAAGCGAACTGCATCTGCAAGGGACACGTGGGATTCTGTCCCATACATTCCCGTTACAGAAGCCCAGAGAAAACATGTGATAGCTGTGATTGTGAGGCCGAGCGGGTGATTGCTGTCGCCAACAGGGAGAAAGAAGAAGCGAAGAAAAGAGCCCTGGCTGAGGCGGAAGAGGAGGAAAGGGTCGGCAAGAAGCGCGAGAAGAAGTAGTAGTTGGTGGCAGTAGTAGATTTTATTATCAGTGTAGGGTTAGTCAAATTTTGTCGCGGATACTCTGGGGTTGTGGGTGAGAGTATGAGCCAATCATTGAGTTATTTCTTACAATTTGCGTGATTCCTAGTGTAGGAGTAGCTATTCAGCCTCGGATATAAAGGCTCGGAGACCGCCCCTAATCACCGGCCCGTGGATTACGGCTCTTCCACTATAAATCCAGAAATCTCCAACTATCAGTCGACAACACATACAGCATGTCGGCTACAATCGTCCTCATCACTGGCGCCAATACGGGCATTGGCTTTCAGATTGTCCGCGCCCTGAGCACCTCCTCCAAGCCGTACCAGATCCTAGTAGGAGCACGATCCCCCACAAAGGCACAGGAGGCAATCAACGCAGCCAAGGAGGAATATCCATCGTCGCCAAGCACATATACTGCGGTCGTTATCGACATTGAGGCGGATGATTCAATCCGGAGCGCATTCAATCAAGTCTCGTCTACCTTTGGAAAGCTAGACGTGCTCATCAACAATGCCGGTGCCGTTGACCCTTGAAACGTTTAGATTACCTAGCTAATGCATCAGCAACAGGAGCCCAGCTAGAGCACCAGTACACTCGCGGTGAAATCTCCGAGCGTGAACTATGGAGCAAGTCCTGGAGCGTCAACACGGCCAGCACTCAGGTTGTCACTTCAACCTTCGTCCCTCTTCTGCTAAAAAGCACCGACCCACGCCTGCTCTTCATCACATCCGGGACGTCTACGCTGACCGGTGCGGAAAACCAAGCGCTGGCGGTCAATCGACACCCCGGAGTAGGCTGGCCAAAGCCGGGGCCCATCGGGGTTCCTGCCTATCGCAGCGCAAAAACGGGACTCAATATGCTTATGCGTGAGTGGCACCGTATCCTCAGGGAGGACGGGGTGAAGGTATTTGCAATTTCGCCCGGTTTCCTCGCCACTGGACTCGGCGGTAATCATGAGCTGCTCAAGTCTATGGGTGCGGGCGATCCGACGGTTGCTGGACCGTTCATTCGGAGCGTTGTTGAAGGGGAGCGAGATAACGATCTTGGAAAAGTTTTGACCAAGGATGGCATCCAGGAGTGGTGATTTGAACTAAATCCGTCTAGGATTATCGTTGTGCATATCTCAGGAGCTTCCATATAAAATCCAACGAGTCACGTTCTATTAATGCAATGTAATTTCCAGAGGCACTAAGCGGAACAACCCCGGGGTCAAATGGTGGGCTCAGCCGTCCAAAGCCGGTCTCTACTGCGCTGACTCAGAGAAACCCGTCCAGGGCATTTTAATTAGATGAGCAAGTTCCAGCCAGGCCTAGATGAAGAACTTTCACTGTCTCTATAGGGGAGCGTTGGCGACACTGATCAAGCCGTCGAACAGATACGGATCAGGTGTGTATGGTGTTGGCCCAGGGTGCAGTCGGGGGCTTGTCGTCTAATCCGGCCAACATTTCCTCGGATGGAGCAGACATCTACTTCTTCGCCCAATCCGCTCTGCCCATCGGTATGTTCATCCTTCCGTTCATGTACGGCGCAGAGACCGCATCGCTATATGTCCGACACAAGGCGACGGCGATGGGAGCGGCAACCAGCTGGCGCTCGACGTCATTGTGGTTGTCAAGGTGACGCCGATGGCTTTCGCCAATATTGGACGGAAATATCACTTCGTCTACTCGGCGACAAGTGCGACGGGCAGTGTCGTGATATCCCAAAACAAGAGGCCGGTCGCTTCAGGAAAGTGGCGAGATCCTCCTACAGTCGAAGACGGTGTTCAACCCAATCCGCGTCGGAAGACTCGGTCGGGCCGGCTTGTGTTGGACATGGTGGAGGGTGAAGAAAAGCGGGGTCGGGGCAGCGAACTAGTAGAAGCGGGTGTGATAAGAAGTACTCGATAGTAGAGTCAGTCAAGCTGTGGAAACCAATTGTGCGTGGAATTGTGATCGCACGTACCTCAGAGCGGAGAAAACCGACAAAAAAAGGGGGACGTGAGCACTCCGGAGGATGGTTGATCCGACCCGTCCTCAGGCTTATCGCCGCTTACACCCGAAGCTTCAATGTCGCATGGCAGCGGCGCAGAAGTATTAAATCCCCCTGGGCAGCCTCCAGATATTTGTGTGACGTGGACCTGAGATTGGACAAAGGCTGCCTCCGAGCAAATGTTCACGGCTCCGACCATGAAGCCCCCATTGCATCCCGGCGAAGTCTTGGACAGTGTTTCCGGCTTCCCAACATTATATCACTACCAGCCTGCCAGATCCTCGGGTGACAGCGCAGAGCCCAAACCTCTAATAGTCTGTGTCCCTGGAGCCTTACACTTGGCCCGTATCTTCTATGGAGGGCACGCCGGATCAAGACCAACCGACTTTCTAGCCCACTGGCTCTCCGGTCTCGGATATGGCGTCCTCTCCCTCTCTTATCCACTCGAGACGGATCCCGAGATAATGCCGGCCACAGCTGCCAGCTACAGGATCCCGAACTGGGGCGAGCAAGCGGCCAGGACTGCCTCAAAGATTATTTCAGAACACAGCTTGCCGACCCGGTCTGCGGTTTTAATCTCGTGGAGTATGGGCGGTCGCATGGTTGTTCCATTCAACATTGCCGCGAAGCAGCTGGGCCTCCAGGTGTTGCAATATATCAGCTTCGCAGCGACCCCCGGTTTCGCGAGCATCCGATCCGTTTCTCTAGGGATATCTTGTAGCCCCGCGGGTTACTTCCAGGGCTCATCTCGTCTCGGCCTCTTCTGGCAGCAGGTGCGCGAGATGCAGGATCTCAATGGAGGAACGGAGATTGTTTCCAAGGACGTCTACCTGCGGGAGTACGTTGGAGGAACACCAATCAACCTAATAGGACTGAGACTCAAGTACGACGGGGAGGGAAGCTTTGTCCAGGATGAAATACCTCACGAGAAAGATAGCCGGGTCCTTGATGTTGCAAACTTTCCTTTCATCTCGGCTCTCTTCCCGACAAGTAGCCTGGACGCGAGCCACGCGCTAGCGGACAGGGCGAGCTGGGGGTTCCTCCTCACATACAAGTTGGAATCAATGATCGGCAATGCCGGGATTCGCCAGGTGCAGGGAACCCCGAAGTGGCAGCAGCTGATGGACCTTGTACACTCTGCTCCGCAAAGGCTGTGCATACCTGTGCCTGGCAATCATTTCTTCTTCGTGGGCGAGAATTCGGCTCGGGATATCGCGAACAAAGTAGACGCGCTTATTGGCGATGCTTCGAAGTTTCAAATGGAGCTGTTGGGCCTGGTGTCACCAGCATACTGAATATATATTTCGTGACAACGGCGAGGCCTTTGCCCGCATCTTCCAACCCGGGTGGGATAGAGTACAAATAAAAGATAATAGAGAGAGGAGATGTTCATGTTCATTGACTCATTACAAATACAGGAATCGCGTTCGCGATCAAGAGACAGTGGTTTCGAATCACAGTCACCTGGTGGTGTTGCTTGTTTCGCGTGGTTGAGCCTGCTCTTCTCCCACATTCGCAGCCTGCTGCGAACTTAACATCGAATCTCCTGAAGCAGGGTTCTCGAGGGCAATCATATCGGCAGCGCCTAACATTTGTTCTTCGACCGCGTTTGACGTCCCAGTGATTTTGGAGAGGAGGCCTCCGGCTACGATGGCAGCGACCGGCAGCGCGCGCATGGCCGGGGGAAGGCCGTTTTGGAGGTTGGAGAGTCGAGCGAGCTTGACGACTTCTTTTGTGAGACTTGACTGTGTCATCTTCGAGGAGGGTTGAAAGGAGAGTTGGTTAACGTTGCGCTGTGCAGAGGGGATGGTCTGGGAAGGCAGCGAAGGAAGGAGAGGGGTCGGCCTGAGTCATAGCCACGACGCTACGAGCAAATTAGGCACATTTATCTCGTATTTCCCTCGTGTCGAACCGTTGGACAACGCCACAGCCGTGATATTTATTTATATACATCTTGTTCGTTACAGGATAAGAAGGCCAGCAATAGCCGCAGCAAACCCAGCGAGCATCGAGCTGATTCCCATCTGACGGACGGCAAAGTCGTCCTGAGTCTCGTCATTATTCGAGTCCTGATTATCCCCCGATCCACTCTGAGATGTGATATTGTTGGCACTGTCGCTGCTGCTGCTACTGCTGGTGCTGACACTGTTGCTGGCCTCGGTCGGCACCGCAGCATCGGTCGAGGCGGCAATGATGAGGTACTGCTCGTTCCCGATGATAAAGGTCGCAGTCTTACTGACAGGCGTTGTGAGAGCTCCGATGTTGTGCAGGGTCTCTGATCCGCCAGTTGGCACTGCGCCAGGCTGATAGTACGTGTTGATGTTGGAAGGATATCCAAAGTCCGCAGCGCAGTCGAAGCCGCTCATTCCCGAACTGCATTCGGGCCAGTCAATGCTCGCAGAGAACAGCTGTGCGATCAAATTCTCAAAGTTATTCAACCCAATGCTTCCGAGATCAAGCCGAGGGCAAAACGCATCGTAACTATCATCCATCAGCGCGCTGCCATTCCCTCCTGTATCCAGCCAGACATGGCGGACTCACCTCGACATCAAGCCGCTTAGTCCGCAGCAGAGACAGGCTGTACCCAAGATCTGGTACTGATCAGCAGACATAGTGGAAGCGTCCACGATATCGCCGCATGTCCCAATGGCCTGGTTGATGATCGCCTGTGCCTTGTTAACCTTGCCCAGGTTGCACGAGCACCGCCCGTTCGCGTTGTCCGGAGGAGGCCAGAAGGGAATCGTCTCGAGGTCGGTCGTTGTACAGGAGTCAATGGCATCGTCCACTTGCAGTTGATACTCGCAGCTATAGACCTAAAAGGAGATATCATCGTTAGTCTCAGCAAACCCAGCCAAGATGCTTCTGACGGCGAGCAATCGTACCATGTTCCAGCAATAGCTGGCAGCGCACCGTGTGTACGCGTTCTGGTGAGCGCATTCGCAAGCATTATGGCAGTCGACACCCAACCCATTGCAATTCTCGTTGATACAGTCGGATAGCCACTCATCCGCATCGTCGTAGCAGGAGCTGAAATCGTCGGGGGCGGCGCACTGGTCAGCGTCGAAATAACCGACTTGCTTCGCAACCGCAAATCGCGCGGCGGCGATGGCGGCAAAGGTATACAAACTGAACCGCAGCATTGTGACAATTTTCGATTGAAATCACATCACGCCGACAGATTCGGAGAGGGCAGGTATTTATTCACGGGAGCCTGGAGTGGTGAGGCTCTCTCCGGACCAAAGGCCCAACGCCAACGGCCGCGGGTTCCTTGCTGGAAAAGGCGCTGCCCAGGCTTGCCAAGCGCGCCGGAGAGGGTGTCGGAGCGTGTTGTCCGGATTCAAAGTGCGATCTATCCAACGAGTGCGCGCGGTTTCTCGCTTGCATTGACCAGAATCAGGGTCGAGTTGCCCGATTCGACGCCCTGAACCCACTTCCTGCTCAGCCCCATCGGCCCATCCCGCGATTTCTACGCCAAACAGTCTAGTCCCGATCCCTGGCATGACTCGCTGTGCAGACATAATCCCAGAAGGGACATATTAACGACCGTTGCACTATTGATGTGACTTGCATAAAATCCCCATCGTCGGTGAACAAGTTCTGCAGATCCTCTGCACTCTGCACCGAGGAGTGTCTCGGTCCGCGATGATGTGAGATTTCTTTAGAATTCTAGGTATCTAGTCCAGGGAATATTTCATACCAAGTTCAAGATCTCGTTCGATAAAGAATCCACTTTGCCGTAAGTGCCCTGAATCTGTCAAGCAACAATCGAAGAAAACCCACATGCGCTTGCAAAGCCGGCGATTACCCAACATCCAAGCACTCCAATTTTCACAACAAAGCTCACTCAGCAAAGTGACAATCCTTTAAACATCCCTTAACCAAAAACGAACATGTAGAGGACCGTTGCCGTCATCCTCGGACCCAAACTCCACAGCGCAGTTACCATCCTGGCCGATACAGCATACTTCAGAGAACCTCCACCGCTGACGCCAGACAAGCTTCCCTGCCCCACTGCCTTCTTCACTGCCTAGTCTACCCCGGGGCCTCGCGACGAAATGTGGAGCTAGGTGCGGGAAGGCGACGGATGTGTCTGACACAAGAATCGTGGCGTAATAGTTAGAATGGGCAAGAGTCTTGAAAGACAAAGCCAAGTTTGATGACCGCCATAGGGATCGTGTCGGGCAGAATTCATGCCTGATGAGTTGGGCAAACAGTCCTTTGTATGTGCTAGACCCTGAACCTCAAGGTATGCCGCGGTGTATGCGTCAATTGAACTTGAGCAGGAGGTGAATAGAATATGCAACAATTTGGTTTTCGAGGTTCTCAGCCCCCCTGCAACATGGCCAAGGCCGACGAGCGCACACTAGAAAGTGGAGCTGGTGAAAAGGCCGATTTCTTCAACTGACCCACGTGCGAGATAAATACTCTGGCCTAGGTACCACTCGGGCAGGAAGAACTGCGCCAACTCTCTGTATTTTGCGCATTGATGCAGCAGTGATCCGAGAGACTTTTCGGATACAAATATGGTCTACTGAATGGTTGATCACATCGGCATTGCACGGATATTTGAATATGGTGTGTCCATTGAATCCGCACGGCGAGTGACTACCGCGCCACTGTGAGCATGGGCTCGTCTGAAGAGTACAACAGAAGGAGAGTGTCATTGTAGGATGTCAATGGTCCTCTAGAAATCGTAATTCATGGCCACAAAGACATCTCCTTACGTAGGAAACCGGTGAATTTTGGAGATTTAGTTGGATTATAGCCATGTCATTCCTTCAATGGCAGATTCCAAGACCAAGCTGGGAAGCTTGTGACCCGCTGTAAAGTTTGGAGAGCCTGTTAATCATTTGTGTCGGATCAACCGGTTATGAATACAAAAGCGATTTAAATTAGCCTGAAGAAACAGGACGGTCGTGGCCTAAGCAGGGGTAACTGCGCATTCCCATGTGTGTGTGATTTCTTTTTACACAGAGAATTGACTGGAACATAATTAAGTATCGTAGGTCAGGTATATTGCGCCTTCCATAGCTTTTGAAACCATATTGCCAAACCAACCTATGTTAAGCAGCCCCTCGCTGAGTCACTGTTCGTGCTGCAAAGGGGTCTCCATAGTGAGAAATCCAAGCCTCAGATTTGTTTATCTTTCTTAACTACCCCGAATAATATTGCTCCATATTCTGTCAATTCCTCGCAAACCCGCATCCAGTCCGCAACTTCTGCATTTGGGCCGGCTCCATCGCGGCAAGATAGAGTGCCCATGGGCTATGTGAAGCTCTTGGATTGGCATTGGAATACTTGATATCTATCCTGCCTAACATTAACACCCAAAGCGAGAACTACGGCGTGCTTTTTCTCCTGAATCTAGAAAGTAAAATATTTAAAGACATACGACGATAAAAGGCTCTTGAAGAAGGGAAGCAGTAGGATTCCCTCTCTTAGCCAAATAAAGTAGCTTCGCTAGGACCTGGCGCTCAGATCCCAGCTCACAAGTTAAACATATCTTCCATCATGTAGGGTGGGGCCAGGTCCATATACCCGAGGCGTTAAGCATGTTTGTTAGGTTGCCTTAGTGAGTGAGATTAGAGTTCAACGAGGAAACGGTGAGCTGTGACTCTAAAAGTAAAGGTGTTTGGGGAATTCGAGAGTGGGGAACGAGGCCTGGGGGTCATACCTTCCCCTGGATGGATTGGTCGAGACCAGATACGTAGAGTTCAGTCTCACCGGGCCAGGAAGCCAGGCTAGTAAATCAAGGGCAAAGTCGAGCGAGCCTCGCATCCAATAGAACTATCTAAGGAAAAGGGTGTCCTTAAAACCGATCTCTAAGCGGTCGCATAGCTAATCGTAGTGCCTCTTGCTTGAGCTTGGAGTAAATTTCGTGGTAGACACCGACCGCAGAGAACCAACAAACTCGACAGAGGTGTTGAATAAGCTGCTCATGCTGGCGAAGACATCGTGGCTGATATACCGGAGAAAATACGGTAACCACTTGGCCAGACAAGCATCCCACGTGTGCGAACTGAAACTCCCAACAAGATATCAACCTGCATTTCCTGAAACCATAGCCTCCCAATCATTCAACCCATTCCGGGGCGTGCCATCTGCTATCTCGAGCTTCAAGAAAAGTTTCTGCAAATCCGATTGCATAATGTGTAATGAAGGTGGTTGTGGCGCACCGGCCATTGGAGTTGGTAAATGCCGCAACCGACCCCGGCCCGAACGATTGGCTTCAATAATCACCGCAGCTTCATACTCCGAGATAAAGATAAGCGTTCAGCTCAAGTCAAAGATAAAACACATAACTTTTCCATTGATAAGGATTCTACGAGCATCACATCATCGAAGCCACGATGTGATTTAAAAAGGCTGTCGCCCGGGGTGCGCCAGCATCCTCGCAGAGAAAACGCCTTCAGCGACTGATTTGTCTTTGAAGAATCCATCACTCCTGCCAGAGTACAAGTTCGTCATGTACCGAGTGTATACAATTCTTGCCTGCTAATTTTTGTCTAGCTTTCGCTGCGCTGCACCTTTGCCGAAAGTCGAACAATGGTCTCGGCAACTGGACTTGAGAAGCAGACAGATGCGTTCCTCAGCCCTCTCAGATCAGTACCATCATATCAAGATGACGACGAAGATCCCGGCCTGTCGAAGCCTGGAGACTTCAAAGAGAAACAGGTGCGACTTCACCATACGCAGCCCCTCAAGCGATGCCCGGCTAATCCTACCAGGTCTTCAAAGGGGGCATGCTCCTTTGGCTCGCGTACCAGTCAATCGGAGTCATCTACGGCGATATAGGAACCAGCCCTCTTTATGTGTATTCGTCGACGTTCAGCGAAGCGCCCTCGCGACAAGATCTGCTCGGTGTTCTCTCCATCATTCTCTGGAGTCTGTTCATGATGGTCACAGTGAAATACGTCCTTATCGTCCTCTATGCGGACAACGGTGGCGAGGGTGGTACCTTCAGCATGTATTCTCTTCTGAGCCGCTACATGAACATCACGAACCGTGATCCCCGTGAGGCGTCGCTCGTTCAGATGAAGAGACATCCTACAATAGACCTTGAGCGGGCAAGCAAGTACGCGCGGCATAGCCTCGAGTCGAGTCCTTTCGCGAGGCGACTGTTGCAGGTTATGGGGGTCTTAGCGGTGACGATGGTCATTGCCGATGGCGTGCTGACACCGGCGCAGTCCGTCTTAGGAGCAGTACAAGGCATCCAGGTCGTCTCTCCGGACATATCCAGAAGCACTGTGATCGGAGTTACAGACGCAATCCTCGTCGTGCTTTTCTTCATCCAGCCACTGGGGATTACGAAGCTTACCTTTGCATTCTCACCCATCGTGATTATCTGGCTCGGTATGAACGCGGTTTTCGGGATCTATAACCTTGCCAAGTACGACGCGGGGGTCTTTGTTGCTCTGAACCCTGGTTTAGCATTTAGCTTTCTCGCTCGCCATGGTGAGCAGGGCTGGAGAATGCTCAGTGGGACGCTGCTTGCGTTCACTGGTGTTGAAGCTCTTTTCGCTGACCTCGGTGCGTTCAGCCGAGGCGCTGTCCAGATCAGCTGGCTATGCTATACGTTCCCCTGCCTCTTACTCGCATATGTCGGCCAAGCGGCATACATCAGCGTCCATCCGGAAGCATACTCGAACCCCTTCTTCAATTGCGCGCCGCCAGGCACTGTATACCCAGCACTGGTGTTTGCCATCCTAGCGGCAATCGTGGCCTCACAGGCCATCATAACTGCTACCTTCCAGGTACATCGCTCTCCTTGACAACCTCTAACTTAGCTCCGACTGACGTGATCCGTTTACAATCCAGCTCCTTAATCAAGTCATGAAACTCTCCTACTTCCCGCAGTTCAAAGTCATCCACACCTCCAAAATCTTCCACCACCAGCTCTACATCCCACTCGCAAACTGGCTCCTCATGATCGGCACTATAATCGTCGCCTCGGTATACAAGAACACGACTGCGCTAGGAAACGCGTACGGCGTGTGTGTCATGTTCGTCACCTTCTTTGACACATGCATGGTCAGTTTAGCCGGGATGTTCGTGTGGCGAATCAGCCCTCTGATCATCATTCTGCCGTTCCTGGTGATTGCCTCGCTAGACGGCGCATACCTTTCGTCGTCGCTTACCAAGGTTCCCACTGGCGCTTGGGTGACGATCGTCATTGCGATGGTCCTGGCGCTAATTTTCCTGCTCTGGCGATACGGCAAAGAGCAGCAGTGGTTTGCCGAGGCGGAGGATCGGTTCCCAACGTCGCATTTTGTGACCAAGGAGTCTAGTCCTGAAGAGACTGGCAGTAGCACGCTGCTCAGGCTATCAGATCGGTTCGGCGGGGGAGAAATAGGCAGCATGAAAGGATTGACGGTATTCTTCGACAAAGCGGGTGAAACTACCCCGATCGTTTTCAGTCAGTTCCTGCTCAAGTTTACTGTCCTCCCTGAAGTCATCGTGTTCCTACATCTGCGGCCACGCGAAGAACCCTCTGTCCCTGCTGAGGACCGATTCTCTGTCTCAAGCCTGTCGATCCCGAACGCGTACCGGCTCGTCGTGCGGTATGGATATAACGACGAGATCATGACTGCAGACCTTGCAGCTGCGGTGACAGGTCAGATCAGGGATTACCTCTCCCAGAGGTCTTCATCAGAGACAGTCCCCGCATCAGCAGAAGAGGAGGAGGGAAGCCAATCCAGCAGCACGCTGAGTCGGACAAGCCACGGCGGCGCGACAGAAAGCGCGCTGGAGCGGTTGGAACGCGCATACGCCCACAACGTCGTCTACATCATGGGCAAGGAGCAGATGAAGATCAGCCCCAAGACAAATATCATCCGTCGGGTTGTGCTCTGGGTCTTTCTTTGGATTCGGGAGAATACGCGCGGCAAAATGAGTTCGCTTGCGCTGCCGGCGGATCGCGTCGTTGAGGTTGGGTTTTTGAAGGAGATTTAGACTCTTTATCGATATTCTTGAAGTAGCAATGCTAATACATTCCCTTTAATCACCGAATTCCCACATTGGTGATAGATGAAACAGGCATTATTGTTCATTCACATACTCCCTCAAGCTCCGTGAATGTACCATCTAGAACAACAAGTCTATCAATCTCGCGAAATCCAAACTTCTTATAGATTGGAACCCCCGGTGGACTCGCCTCGACGTAAATGTCCCCCTCAGTTTTCTCTGTCAGGTCAACCCCATACCTCATCAACATCCCACCTGCTCCGCGCCCCTGATTCTCGTCGTGGCAAACTAACGCCGCAAGATAAAAGCAGACTCGACCTGCCATTCTCTGTTCTCTTCTTTTCCTAAGCTCCGTGAAGAAAAAAGATGCCAGAGCTGAATCGTCTCCATCTGCGGGGTAGAGAGGTAAACCTTCACTCGAGGTCGACGGTTGGTTGATACCATCATCGTTGATTTCCAGCGGCTGAGGTGGTCGTGGGCCGACCCAGTTGGCGTATGCGATTATCGGCTCCCCTGCGATGCTGTCGTCGACGACGGCGACGAGATGAACGTTGGGGTCCAGTAGGTCTCGAACCAGGCCGTGGATCACAAATTGCCGGACACTGGGCTTCTCGGGAAAGCAGCGCGACATGACACCATCTTTGTGGAAGCTTGAGAAGAGGACGTCCGTAAGATGGTCGATGTCGGTTGCGACGGCGCGGCGGAGATGGAAAGGCATTGCAGAAGGCGTACGTGCGCCTTGGTACAGAAGTTTAGAGGGAGGGATACGAAGACAATCTATTTAAAGCAAAACACATTGGATCCGGCCATTACCGTATATTTTCATATTTCTCTCCTTCCTGATGGGCAGACTGGGTTATTGGGCCTGAAAAGGCTTTGCCGATACTAAAGGCTGCTTATGACCGAGGTGTCACGACAGTAACTCTACTTTTTATCCCTTCCCTTCCGATAGAGGAACCCGACGCGACGGATACTTGTAGAAGGAGACGGCCAATATTTACTCCAACGGAGGCTCCGAGCAGGCCACTGCTGGTAGTTAGGGAGTATGGGGATATTCCGAAGATGGAGTCCCATAAAAAGCACTGAAAGACGGAGCAAATGGCAATAATTGTTGAATATGTACAAAACACTCACTGCGCAGTTTGAACCCCCTCTCCACCCCATGTAAAAACAATATGTACATTCATTGCATCGATCGGTGGTAAGTCTCCCATGGTGTCCACCTCGTCTCTGAATTAGAGACCGCCAGCAGCGCAGATCTTCTTAGCATCGGGCACACGCTCTGCATACCTGTCAGGGTAGGCAGAGACCTGGACCTTCTGGCACAAAACACCCACGTCCATGGTATTCCAGCCGCTAATGCCCACCATTTTGTCGAGAAACATCTCGGCCCCGCCAGCTGGGTCCATCGCCTTTTTGACACTATAATACATGGCACGTTGCTGAAATATGCCAACGCTGTCGTGATCACTGCCAACCTTGTCATGGGGGTAGTTCAGGGACTCTGGGACGCCGCTGTTGGCGTAAATGTAGATGCCAGACTATAACATTTTAGAATTCAAGCATCTTCTGATCTGAAGGACAGCCAGCTTACCTCAACTAGAGCAGTCGCAATTGCAGCCTGGCAGCCATGGCTTCCAACGTTCTGATCCTTGGCCTGCTGGATAATCTTCTTCGCGTGAGCGGACTGCGTGGCACCGAGACCAGGGAGGTTCCCGCCGTCGTCATCACCATCATGGTCACCCTCGCATTTGTCGGTCACATATCCGTCGGTTCCTGTCTTAACATAGTAGTCCGCGACATAGCAATTGTCTTCGGTCTTGTCCCAGATGCTGTTGCCATTGACCGACGTGCCAGAAGCCTGGCAGGAGATGGAGATCTCGGTGCCTTCGGTGTAGGAGGTGACGAGGTCGTAGCTAGTGCCAGGACCAGAGCGACAGTTCAACTTGGTGGCTGTGACGGGATACTTGTCCGCCCTTGCAGTGAGAGGGAAAGCGCTGGCCACGAGGGCGTCGGCTGCGAGGGGAATGGCAAGAACTGCGAGGAGCATGATGAAATATAACTAATGAAAAGCTAACTCGACCTGTGGTATGGTAGTGAGGTTGGTATCCTGTCATTTCTCGACGAAACACCTGGAATTTATACTTCTCTATGCTTCATCGCTTGTCGTACCTCGACTATACTCCTCGCAGGCCTGCAACGCTGTCCCGTCGATCATCGTCACGTCGCCTCGTATCGACCCGGCCCTAAACCCATCACAGTATGATTTCTCACTGTTGGTATCCTCTCAAGATCTTGTATTACCGCTGCGATCGTATTGGATCGTGTTGACGATGTAACCGCTTGACTCGTGTTCGTGAAGATCATCCCCAGGCATGTAGTAATTCTAAAAATACTCTCCTCGCTGGAGGCGATCTCCGAGCATGCTTTGATTTCTTGCCTGCAACTGGTCGAGGATGTGGTTACATTGGCTCGTATCCAATTCGGTGCCAGACTGCGCCCGAGTCGAGGCCGAAACTTGTTGAGGATTGTTGAAACGAGCTACAGCGAAAAGTGGCGCGTGCGTGGGAATGTGGTCTCTTGCTTGGAGTAGTTGAAACTGTATTTGGACTTGGTTCTTCCGAGGCTAATGTGGTTTCAATTTGATAGTACGGAATAATTAGAAGACTATGCCTCCAATTTTAGGAGGTTGGAGTATATCTATAAGAAGAGAACAGTAGCGGGCAACTGGCGGATGGCTAATCACCACGCAAGAAACGAAGAAGCGTGTTTGACAAAAGAAGCGGAGATGATAAGTCTATATATAGTATAAAACGTGCCGTTTTGTATGGATGGCAACCCCTAGTGGCATGAAAGGAAGACTGTCCCTGGATGTTTCCATCACGCATCCAATTTCCGCTGACTACTAGCGTCGTTTTCCGCGGCATTTTCGCTCGATGGTCGGTTCTTCTCCTCGTCTGAAGCACCCTGTGATCCATCTGGTTTTCCCTGCGAAGCATTCGTCTTGATGTTCCGCCACTCCATTGTCAATGCCCCGATGATTGTGACGGCTCCAATGGCCGCGCTGACAATGAAGATACGCGTTAGCGCATAGTTATAGGCATTGACCACTGTGTCGAGTTCGTTCGCCGGTACTACATGGCGTAGATCCGTTGCTCCCGTGTTAACGATCTCCTCAGTGTTAAGGCCAGCAACGTGCGACAGACGCTCAACAAGCTTGGTAGATAGGAGATTCTGGTCGATCGCCAGAAAGATGGCACCTCCTAACTGCTGCATGAAGAACATCAGGGACATGCCAATTGGCACATCGGGCCGAGGGAGGACTGCTTGAGCGGCGAGGGTCGACGTCTGGAATCCGCACCCAATCCCAAGACCGAAAAGTACCTGGTAAGCGATCCAATACCGGTGGTTTGAGTCCGGGGCGAGTGTGGAAATTAAGCCGGCGCCGATGGAAGTAAATACTGGGGCGACAAGCATAGAGGGAACATAGTACCCAATTTTCTGGGTAAACACAGCGGCAAGAATACTAAAAATCACCAAGGACAGGACCATGGGAATCGTACTCAGCCCGGCTCGAGTGGCCGAGTCACCCTTGACGACCTGGAACCAGATGTTCAGGTAGTAAACAACCGACATCATCGCGGCAGCAATGGAGAAGATAAACCACATGGCCGAAGCGATGGAGCGGTTCAGAACAACTCGAGGGGGCACCATTGCGGTGCCAGGGTTCCGGACCTCCACCACCACAAAGATCACGAACAGAACGGCGAAGGTCACCAGAAGGCCGATCATCTTTGGGTTGCTCCAGGCGTAGGTAGTACCACCCCATTCGAGAGCCAAGATGAGACAAACGATGGATGGTATGAACACGAAAACCCCTAGCGGGTCCAGATGTTTAATTTGGGCCGCGACGCCGCGCTGGGAGCGCTGAGGCGAAGGCGCGTTGAAGAAGAGTAGTATGGCAGCGATGGTGAAGCCTCCGATGGGAAGGTTAAGATAGAAGCACCATCTCCATGTACTGCCAGACGTCAGCTACGATTCACTCTGCTGGAGATACGTGACTTACACGCTGTCCGTGAAAGCGCCTCCAATAATGGGCGCGATGACAGATGAGACTCCAAAGGTCATACCGAAGATAGAGGTGAACATGGGACGCTTGCGAAGAGGAACGAGCGGAAGGATAATCATCATCCCTCCTGAGAAGATGCCAGCAGAGCCCAGTCCTGCAATCGCGCGGCCGACGATAAAAGCTGTGGAATTCGGGGCTGCTCCACAAAGAGCAGACCCAACTTCGAAGATGACAATGGAGATGAGGAATGTCCATTTCGTTGAGTACATTTGGTAGAGCCGACCAAATACGGGGTTGAAGGAAGCGCTGGTGAGCATGTACGAGCTTCCATACCAGCCAATGTCACTGATCGAGTGGAAATCGTCGGTGATTGCTGGAATCGCCGTGGCGATAATGGTTCGGTCCTATGGCGGTCAGTATGCTCTAATATACGATGAATCTCAGACGATACTCACAAGCGCAACAAGGAAGATGGCAAGGTACATGCCGAGTATAATCAGCCAGAATTTGATGGATTTGGGCTGGTAATTGCGCTCAGCGTCGGCGTATTCACCGGGCTGGTCGGCGGACTTGGGTTGGTCTGTTGTTGAGGCCATATTGGTGACTGTATATATAGTGTGTATACAGGTGTCCTGATGAGGATGACATCGTGGGAGCAGGCCATTGCATTTATATTCCCTTTCTTTTTTATCTCGGGGGTTGTTGTGTCCAGCAGTTGCAGCGGATTTGGGGAGACGGACATTTCTAGAGCCCGAGTGTGCTGAGTCATCCGCCTTCGGGGGGTCAGAAACCCCCGCCCGGGCTTTGGATTACTCGATCAACCCGTTAACTCTCACAGTTTCATCCTCCGTCGCTTCTTTTTATCCCCCCGACCCCCTCTTTTCTTTTCATTTCATCTTTCTCTCCGATCTACTTGGATTGACTTCTCCGAGATGACCGAAATCCAGCCCAATCCGCTAACAACAATGTCCGCGACCCCGGTCAAGTCCCAGCGCGTGTTGTCGTGTGTGCTCTGCCAGCAACGCAAGATCAAGTGTGACCGCACGTTTCCTTGCGCACACTGTCTCAAGGCCAAAGTACAATGCGTACCAGCAAACCAGATCCCGCGCCGCCGCAAGCGCAGATTCGCTGAGCGTGAACTCCTCGATCGACTTCGGCACTACGAAAGCCTCCTTCGCCAAAACGATATCAAATTCAACTCGCTGCACGGGGACGCAGGTGGGGAACGTGACGAGCGCCAAAGTGTTGACCTCGATGCCGAGTCTGTGAACGAGGATAGTCGGGAATCTCCTGTTTTCTCAGCACCATCTCACTCACCACAGGGCAAATACCGGGCCAAGTACGTAGATACCCCCACGTCTCACTGTCTTCCCAGCTTACTCGTGAAAGGAGCTTCTGGAGGGCAATGAATGAGGTTGGTCACTTACTGCACATATGATACCATCGTTTGAACAGGCAACTGACTCAAGCAGTCGCCCGGACCTGAAGATCCGGACACCCCTGCTCCCCCAGATGTGAATGAGAGTGTCGTCAAGAACACATGGGACCAGGTCTATAGTGCCAATGATCCTCTATTTGGCTCTAAGGATACCCCAGACCTTTCAGAGCTCCATCCGGAACCGTCTCAGATCTTCAAGCTTTGGCAGGTGTACCTCGACAATGTTGACCCGCTATTCAAAGTTACACACACCCCCACGCTCCAGGGCCGAATCATCGAAGCCATTACGAACCTAAAAAACATAAAACCTGCCCTCGAGGCTCTCATGTTTAGCATATATTGTATGGCCACTTTGAGTGTTATGTCCTACGAGAGTGACGCCCTCGTTGGCCCACCCCAGAATGAGACACTCGCCAGATATCAGGCTGCCTGTCGCCAGGCACTTATTCGTGCACAATTCCTCCGTTCCGATGACCGGGATTGTTTAGCCGCACAGTTTCTTTACTTAGTAGGTGTGATACAGAATATTTTCTGCCTCCTGCTCACACTCTTAGGTTTCATTACGGCCAACCACCGACCCTCGCACGTTGTCCTCTATGCTCGGCATCGCAATCCGCGTAGCGCAGCGGATGTGTCTCCACAGTGAAGCAGCGTGTTGCGAATACCCCCCGTTGGAAGCTGAAATGCGGCGTCGTCTCTGGTGGGCGCTAATCTTGTTTGATACGAGAATTGGAGAGATGGCAGACTATCGCACAACGAATCTTACTCCGCTCTGGGACTGCAAGGTCCCACTCAATGTCAACGACTCTGATTTGCGACCGGAAATGCGTAGTGCACCGAAAGTCCAAGGGAAGTCATCTGAGGCACTATTCGCTGTGGCTAGAAGTGAGATAGGGGAATTCCTCAGGCACTGTTCAGCCCACCTCGACTTTACATGTCCAGCACTGAAGCTTGTTGCTCACAAACCTCATCCTGAATTAGGCGCCGGTGTTGACGAGATCGAAGCCTGGGAACAATATATAGAAGATCGGTATCTCCGCTTTTGTGACCCAGAGAATCCTCTTCACTTCATTACGATCTGGATGATGCGACACACTCTCGCGAAATGTCGCCTCGTTAGTTACTATTCCAAGAACTCGCCAGGGCGTGCAACAGATGCGCAGCGCGATGCTGCTGTTCCCCATGCGCTCCGTATGCTTGAAACCGATACCAAAATCCTACGTTCACCCAATGCACAGCGGTATTTGTGGTTGATGCATTTTCACTTCCCATTCCCGGCCTATCTTCACCTTCTTCAAGATTTACGCAAACGACCCCTCAGCAACCACGCACAACGCTGTTGGAATCTGATGAGTGAGAATTTCGAGGCTCGGGCCAAATGTCTTCGTTTGGTGTCGCCCAATCTCCTGTTCAAGACCATAACCGCAACGGTTTTCCACGCCTGGGAGGTGACTGAGTCGGCTCTGAGACATTCCGGACACTCGCCTGAGACACCTAAGATAGTTTACATTATGAGAAACTGGCTATATAAAGAAACCGTGACTTCGGGCCCAGAGGTTCCGTGTGATCAGCCCGTTACGCATGGCCAGGCATCTCCCTGGCCGACACAGATGGACATGACACTAGCCCCTGAGGATCCGTTTACCCCAATGGCTGGAAACATGGCCTATTCCGGCCTAGCACCATGGATGACATTTGACATGGCAGGGCAAATGGGAGGCGGCATGGGCCCTGGCCAACCGGATTGGTCTTTCCTGAATTGGGGATTGTGATGTTTAGGCGATTGATCATATTATGGCGCGGGTTGTACGTTTCATCTTGAGGCCACTGCTAAATGCTCATACTCTATCTGCGCAAATATTGCTTAAGGCTGGGGAGATGCATGAGTTTATATGAACCATCCAATCTGACAGGCCTACTTGTTCTATTTAGGCCTCTCTCGTGCGTCCATCCGTCAACCTTTCCTATAGGTATAGAGTGTCTAATCTTGGCGAGCAGGATCCAAGACTGGTTTGTTTTGGAGGTACTCGTCGATTCGCGCCATGATCTCCGGAGTCAGTTTAGGTAGTATCTCTAGGCTCTTGACATTGTCGACCACCTGTTCTGGCCGGGATGCCCCAGTTATAACTGATGAGACATTTTCGTTCTTCAAACACCATGCGAGAGCCAGCTGTGACAGCTTCACCTCCAGGCTGTCTGCGATTGACTGAGGAAGAAGTCAGCAGTAATACAAATATGATCGTCAGTTATGTATGTTACCTGGAGACCATTGATTGTCTTGATTTTCCCTGCCCATTGCTCACTCTCCCAGGTCTCCCGTGCCCCATTGACAAAATTGTCCTTGCTCTCCGCAAATCGGGATCCAGGGGGAGGTTGTGTTGTCGCATTGTTATACTTTCCGCTGAGAAGGCCCATCTTTAACGGCGAAAAGGTTGTAAGACCCAGGCCAAACCTGGAGTACAGGCGCTGGTACTGACCCTCAACCTTAGCACGATCCAGCATGTTGTACAGTGGTTGTTCGACGATGGGCGCAACCAACCCAAGACTTTTGGCAATTCCACATGCCTCTGCTATTTCATCTGCGGACCATTCCGAAGTTCCCCAGTAAAAGGCCCAGCCCTTGTCAATAACGAAATTGAACGCTCGGACAGTCTCCTCCATCGGGGTCAACCGATCCGGACGATGGGCGTATATAATGTCGACGTAGTCCAGCTGGAGGCGCTGCAATGACGCTTGAGTGCCTTCAATGATATGTTTCCGGGATAAGCCATGGTTGTTGATCAGGATTTCGCCGTTGGCGAGACCCCAGTTGAGCTGCTTATGTGTCAACGATGCCAAGAGAATGGCGCCGGATAACCGCTCACCTTGGTGCTAATGACGAGATCACTGCGCTTCCAACCGTATCTTTTGATGGCTTGCCCCATTACAACTTCGGACTCTCCTCCAGCATAACTGTATCGTGTCAAACCTCGTCCGTTGCCATCAAACGTGATAGTTCACCTTTCTGCAGTATCGAAGAAGTTGATTCCACAGTCGTATGCCTGTTTCATACACTGAAAGGCGACTTCTATTCATATGCGCTCGACTAATTAGTCCTTCTGTCGTGGGGAAAATCGCAAAATCCGTACCGTTGTCAACATGGCCTCCAAACCTACGAACATATTTCAGTCATCAGCGTCTGAGTCGGTTTGGGAAGTAACTTACGTGAGCCAGCCTCCCAGCCCAAGAGCAGATATATGTAATCCGGAGTTGCCTACGCGGCGGTAGAGCATGTCTTTGTTCTTGTTAGGCCAGGCCATTGTGTTGAGAGATTATGCGAAATGTCGAGAATGAGTGATGGTAATCATTCCTCTTCGCATGGGCGGTTGAATCCATTTAAGAACTACGGTGAGGGCGTCAACTTAACATGACTATGGGCTCGGGGAAAAACTCGGAGGGTCCTTTGCAGCGTTCCTGGCTCTGGGAAGCTCTGCGCCCAGACTGCTGCACCGCTGTGGCCATCAATGTATACAAAAGTGGGTCCGCTGGTGATGGCGTGTTGAGTGGGGAGGAAGACGCCATCGCCACTTCAATGAGGAATCACGCCGTCCACCAATCATCATTAAGAGCGCCAGCAGCTCTGCAGGTGGTTCCAACATGTGAGGGGCGATTGTCTCCAACTTTCTGACATTTCCCTCAACTGATTTATTCGTCGCAAATCTAGGACCCCGAGGTCGCGATGAGCTCGCTCCAAGTCCCTGTCACGAAGAAGGCCTGCGACGGGTGCAAGATCCGCAAGATTCGATGCGGCGGCGGTCATCCCTGTAGGCCGTGTATGAATGCGCGCATCCAGTGCACTTACATTCGAGTTCATCAATCACGAGGCCCACAGAAGCTCCGCGCGACCACCAGGTATCTCATCGAGCAGAACCAGCGCAACAATGCTGCTCACAGCTCTCAATCTTCAGTCGATGCGGCTGGTCCAGAAAGGTTCAGATCTACGATAAACGAATGCGATTTCCCATTTACTGACATGCTTTGTGGGTAGGCTTCAGACGAATGCCATCGCCTCCTTGTTGTATATTTACCACGTGCGGATGTACCCGGTCTGGCCGGTCGTTCACGTCGACAGTTTGATAGCGAACCTCCAGAGAGATTCCGAAGGAACGGACTACGAAACACGAGCGCTTGCGACTGCCGTGGCGGCAGCAACGATGGCCCAATTAAGATTAGGAAAGAACTGCTTACCCGACCGATCGATCACTGCCGATGTCTTCGCGTCGGAATGTTTGCGGGCGCGCCAATCCCCGGAATATCGGTCAATAGTGAATTTGAACACCGTGCGCACAGCATTCTTCCTCCACGTATTCTACGAGAACCAGAAGCCCGGAGGAAGCGAGTCGACACTCTACCTTCGAGAGGCAATTTCGCTCGCGCAGATGATGTTCCTCCACAGAGAGGCTTCGTACGCTGGACTCGAGCAGGGCGAACAGCAAATCCGGCGTCGAGTCTTGTGGCTGCTCTTCGTCACAGAACGGTAAATATTATTCCTTCTGTTGCCTGAGGGGGGAGATTCTGATTCAAGCTACTAGGGGTGTCTGCATTCTTCACAAGCTTCCCGTGGTTCTCAAGACAGATACCGCAATGCCCGACGTCGACGCACATGACGAGCCTCAGGTCCTGCCTGCTTTCCTGAAGTTGCTTGCCTTATTCAGATTCTTCGAGCAATCTAGAATGTTCGATATCATCGAAGACTCCCAGTTCGGATACGGCGCAGCCGTCCGTTCTGCACGGATTACCGAGCCCACAGTCTACGATATACTACAGGACAAATTTCGCGATGAATCCAGTGGCCTGGATCAGATATGTGACGTACAACGAGCCGACCTATGCGTAACACGGCATTGGATGCGCATTCTGACATGGAAAGCCCTCTTTGCGCAGAGCATTGGAGGACCCTCATTGTCGCAGTGGTCTATCTCACCGGCGTTTCCGCTACTAGTCGCCCGAGATCTTGTCAACGCAGTGAGCAGGCTCCCTCGAACAGCGCTTCAGGCCCACGGATTCGGCATGGTAAGAGCTTTCTACCCCCGATGTAATCATTCAGAATACCTAATACTGTTGTTGATAGCAACTCAAACTCCACGAGATTGCAAACTCTTTAGCGGATGCAGTCACCACCATAACAATGCTCCCTGAAGCGCCTACCTGGGGTCAGGACATCCGTCCTAGTAATGTCCTCGCCCGTCTTCACTCGATTTTGACAGCGTTCAGAGACGGTGGGAACAACGCGTTAGTGGAGATCTTGTATCAGAAAATGGCACATGCTCAATCGCTAAGTTCCGCTACGGTGCCACGACCTTTGCGCCGGGGTAACTCTGGGCGGCGTAACTCTGGACAAAGGCCGAAGACTGTCGATCACGCCGTCACTAGTGCTTCGAGTAGCGAGTGGGAACCTTGGGATGCTCGAAAGTCACAAAGGTCAATCGATGCTGGGATGGCCGTTAATGTTCCACAGGAATCCTCATCAGAAGTGGCTTTCGCCAACGAAGACTCGCTGGGCGGAAATCTGATAGCGTCTCATGGGGATCCCGTGTTGTCTGGAACCCGTCTTACACCGATTCTTCCACAGCGTGACTTCGAGGGTTTATGGACATACGGCCAAACTCCATATACCGCGAATGATTACGCGATAACTCATCAATATAACGCCAGCACAGATCTAACGGCCCCCTTATTAGACCAGCTTTCAGTCGATATGGTATTAAATAATCTCCTATTTGACAATGGGAATCAACTATCGCTCGAATCGTACTGGCCCAACGACAACACTAGAGAAACTAACGGGCACACTCAACAGACTTGATCTTTCACCATCTCGTTATAATCAAACTTCCACACGAGCTCACCCATGCTTAACTTGGCACTCAGTACTTGAAGCGGAAGTCAAGACGCTCATTACCCTCCTTCTCTCGCTGAGCCAAATCTGCCTGGTAGTCGATACGTTCTTCCGGGGACAGCGCCTCCCACTGCCGCTCTTTCTGACGATTGAGATGCCTGAGCCACTCGCGCTGAACGATAAACACTACCAACGACAGCGCGCAAATTGAGATCAGTACCTTGTTACCCTGATAGTAGTAGGGCGAATCGTAACTACGATAGATTTCTGGGCTGGGTTAGTCCTCATTCAAAAATGCTCTGGGCGAGAAACTCACGCGAGGAGATCACCGATCCAACCTGTACGATCACATTGTACGTTGCCGCAGTTATGGCCCTCTTCTTGACATCGAATGTGTTCTCCGAGATCCAAGCGGATACGATGGGATGGAAGTAGGGGTACCCAGAAATCATGGTGCATACCGTGAACCGGCCCCAGTTATAGCCTCCATCTGGAAGGGCAAGTAGCGTGGCAAGCAATGGGAGTGACCAGAACTCTCCGACGAGACAGTGGAACGTTCGCTCGCCGAAATATTCGCTGCTCTTAGAGAGGATCAACATAAGGATGATCTGGAGGGCAGCAGACGGAATAGAAAGCATGTTCGACTCAAACGTCGTGAACCCGATGCGCTTCAGTGTCAGGGAAAGGTACCCTTGCACAGGACCTTGAGGGATATATGCGACCAGGCCGACGAAGTAAAGTCCCCACATAGACTTGTCTTTCCAAGCATTCAGGATGTCGCGCACGGTGGCTTTTTCGGTGAGCTCCGTAAGCCCCTTTGACGGGTCATCGCGCAGGAGGCGCTAACAAGTGTCAGACATAGACAGCATCATTTAGGAAAATATTGAAGACTCACATTGACCATAATGACCTCTTCCCGCTCTGAATACCAAGACCGAGGCCACAGGGCGCTCTTCGTATGCGTGGGGGATTTGGGGAGGTAGAACAAAGCGAAGAGTCCAATTACAAACGTGATCAGCCCATCGATCAAGAACAGCCAAAACCATCCTGGCTTTCCCTTTGTGCCCCTCATTTCCAATATACCAGCAGCCAGGAGAGATGAAATAATGCGTGCGACCTGCAGCATGTTAGTCGCTGTTGGTATACGATGATACAAGTCAGACATACGTTCAGAGTTGACCAGAAGAAGGCCAAGCGGACTGAAAGTTCCTTTGTCTTGTAGAAGTATGTGGCAAACAAGATTGTTCCCGGAATGAAGCCACCCTCAAATGCTCCAATCAAGGCCCTGGTCCCGTAGAAAGATGCTCGATCGGTCATCCAGGCCTGAGTCCAGGAGACCAAACTCCAGAGCAGCATCAGCGTGGGCAAGACCCGTCGGAATCCAAAGCGCTTGGTCAAAAGCTGAACCGGGAACTCGGCAGCCAAGAAGCACATCAGCTGGATTGTATTACCCTGAGACACGCATTAGCAAGATCTATTCCGCGCGACATCCAAGGGTCACGTACATTATTGTAGTCGTCCGTGGTTAGGTTCAGATCATCCAAGAAGTTGTCAGTCAATGCATTGGACAGGTTGCCACGGTCCAGCTGCAGGCCGAAGAACATGAGGCACAGCCAGCTCATCAGCATCAAGTCTGTCTTCCACACCACCCGTCGCTCTTCCTCTGGCGTCCACGAGGCCGTTGGATCGAAGCGGTGATGGCCCTCATAGGACTCATGCGGAGGCACCACTCCAGCGAGATGCTCCTGGCCGACAGCAGGCGATTCCTTGGAAGGGTGGACATTTCCTCCTGCCTCTTTGACGGCGGAGCTTCTGGCGGTCTGCTCGATATCAGCCATGGCGTACAACTGTCCACGGAAGCAGAGAAAGGCACGATGATTCAGGTCAAGAGGGTATGCGGCAGGTTCATCCTTATATACACACCTTTATCTACACTCTTCTGGGCTGATGGGACGGCGATGAGCATTTCCTTCCGTAGCTATTCGCAATCGGCTGGGTCTCCAACGGCGTTGGTGAAGAACAAGTCAAAACCGCACTAACGCATGGCACAACGAGGAGCTCCGAGCACGACATCGCGGGGTGGCGCAAATCAAGCCCTGAGTCAAGAGACTGGGTTTATGGGGTTTGAAACGCCGTGCCTTCGCTCGGTAACCTCAAAAGAAGTAGATTGATGAAAAACAGCTCTTCTCAGAAGCTGATATGCCATCACAATCGACACCTTGCCTCTGATAAGGGTCGTTGTCGAGCCCCTGGCCAAGAGTACCCCCGGAATCCGCCAAAGTGCCCTAAACCCGCTTGGGCAAGATGACCGACCCATTCCTGCAGCCCTCCGAAAATTTCGCCGGAGCCCCGCCGACAGCGCTGCGCGACCCAGACTGACTCGTGCATGACTGCTGCATGGCTCGACCGTCAAACATGGGGAACCCGAAGAACCATATGACAGACGGCACCGCCCGGCCCAGCGGTGGGGATGAGTATATGAATGTCGCCATCCAGGAAAAAGTAGCCTGTTGAACGTGCACCTCTAGTCCCTACCATCAGTTAAATCAAGATGCCGACCGTTATCGAAGACACTCATTCCCGCATTCGAGGCGGTAATCCCGACGCTCGTCCTCGGATCTCACGGCCACTCGAGTACTCTGGGAGTCTCGACCGTTACCAGAACCAGGATCTGACACCCATCATTGGCAGAGAGTATGAAGGCCTCCAGGTTGGCGAAATCCTTCAATCTCCTGACCGCGACCAATTAATCCAAGACCTTGCGGTCACCAGTAGGCTTAATCAAGCTGTTCCTCTTATAGCCAAGACTGACTGAATCAGTTTCGACCCGCGGTGTGGTCTTTCTCCGTAATCAAGATGTGACGCCGCAGCAAATGCGTGATTTGGCCGAAAGACTAACCGTGTTAGCCGGTTGCGTGAGTTACTCGTCGCTACTTAGTACGATCGAGCTAACAGTTCGCAGCCAGAGTCGTCAGGCCTACACGTCCACCCTCTCACAGAGGAAGGAAGTGAGCTGGGCGACCAGATCAGCGTGATCAGCAGTGAGAAGCAGAAGAAAGGCGGCGGCCTCACGCATCAACTCAGCGATGTCAGTCGCTTTGCTTCGGCCGGATGGCACACAGACATCAGCTTCGAGCGTGTCCCTTCAGATTATGCGATGCTGAAAATTCACACACTTCCTGAGACTGGAGGTGATACACTCTGGGCATCGGGATATGAGGTCTATGACCGACTATCACCGGAAATGGCGGCATTCCTGGAGCGCTTGACGGCCACGCATGATGCGACCTTTTTCCATGATGAAGCACGGCGACTCGGCAATCCGTTGAGAAAGGGAATTCGTGGGTCGCCGCTCAATCAAGGGGAAGAGCTCACATCCATACATCCTATTATACGAACGAATCGTGCGTTGCCTTTCCTTTCTCCTGATGTGTTTTACTGACAAGAGACAGCTGTGACTGGATGGAAGTCGGTATATGTAAATAAGGGCTTCACGAAGCGCATCAATGGAGTGACCAAGGATGAGTCCGATGTGCTTCTTCCGTATCTCTTCAATGTGAGTCAGCCACTTGTGGTGTTATGAAGCCATGTTGATCGCCCCATAGCTTGTTACACAGAATCATGATGCGCAAGTGCGATTCAAATGGAGAAAGAACGACCTGGCGATCTGGGATAATCGTTCCACATGGCACACGGCGACATATGATTATGCAGAAACAAGGACAGGCGACCGGGTTTGTAGTTTAGGAGAAGCCCCTTACTTGGACCTGGACTCGCGATCGCGGAAGCAGGCGTTGGGCGAAAGGCCATGAATAATGATGAATTGTACATAAACAAAGTAGGGCTGTTCGCGACGGTCTTGACGTCATTATTAACTGGGATCTCTCAGCACAGCCGTCACCCTCTCATCAGACTCCAAGGTTTATTTTCTCGCGGAGTCTACTTCCAGACCCAATAGTTCACTCAGAAGCGACCATGTTCCTGACGTCGGTCGCGCTTCCCGCCTGGACGCCTGCTATAAAAGGTACGGGGGGTAAGCACAGCTCCTCGCTCCCTTGCAACAGTAAGATCCACCACCATGTTAGAGAGTATCATTCAGCCCCGGTTCGGGGTCAAGACACATCATCCCTTTCAGCGCGATCCGACCGAGCAAATTATTGATATACGCTCCGACAAGAAGGGCGTCGAGCTACGCGACGCGCTGCTGCAGAGCATACACAATGACAGCGCCGCACTGCCCGATCTTCTCCTCTGGGACGAAACTGGCCTGCTTTACTTTGAAGACATAACTTACTCTCCATCTTATTACCTGACACGCGAGGAAATCGGTCTGCTCGAGAAACACTGCCGCCAGATTGTTGCCTGGATCCCCGCAGGGAGCATGCTCGTTGAGCTCGGAAGCGGGTGAGCATTTTCCATTGACGCGCCACTAGGAGTGTATTGTACTGATGACGACGAAGGAACCTCCGCAAGACAAAGATCCTCCTCGATGCGCTCGAAGAAATTGGCCGCCCGGTATCCTACTTCGCCCTCGACGTTTCCTACCCCGAGCTCCGGCGAACCCTCCGTCCAGTCTCAACAGGCCTCTATCGCCATGTCCGATGCTTCGGCCTACTAGGCACCTATGACGATGGTCGAGCGTGGCTACAATATCCTGATCTCCAGTTGCGACCGAAGACTATCTTACACCTCGGGTCAACGATAGGAAATTTCGAGAAGCCCGACGCAGCGGAGTTCCTTTCTAGCTTTTCAGAGGCTAACTGCTCCTTCCTACTGGGCTTAGACGGGTGTAAGGATAAGAAGCGAGTTCTAGATGCATACAACGATCCCGAGGGCATCAACCATCGCTTTGTCAAGAACGGACTAGATCACGCGAATAGAATTCTGGGGAACGAGGTTTTCGACCTAGACAAGTGGCAAGTTGTGGGGAGCTGGGATGCAGAAAAAGGAGCACATAATCAGAGCTACGTTCCTCGCATTGACTTATCCTTGGACGGAGTACGGATCCCTGCTGGTCGGAAGCTACTTGCCGTGCGCAGCCACAAGTATGATCCAGAGGATAGAGATACCCTATGCCAGAGGGCTGGTCTGCAAGTGCTGGACTCCTGGTCGTCAGAGAGCGATTATAGTAAGTGATCCCTTGTTTGAACACCCTGCGTGTCCTAACACAGTCTGCAGACTTGCTCTACCTCAGCAGAGCCCAAGGCACAGATAATAATAGATAGATAGATAGATCATTATAGCTCCAGGAATCTGAATGCACTAAGTATCTATATGTAAAGCTGTGTGCCACTGAGATATGCAGATCTCTAACCTTTCCACGTTATCTATATCTGCCACCATTGCTACGTGCTGGTCTGGACGGAGAAGTACAATAAACCCTTCACCTTCACGAATACCATACTCGCGGTAGGCACACCCACTTCCATGTCCATAGGACGGGTCATCCGCAAAAACCTTCTCATAGTCCCATCCCAACTTCTCGTCAAACGGGCGAAAAAGCTCGGGCAGATCCGTAAACTTAACAGACGTTCTAGCACCAGCATGGACGAGGATCGCCTCCAGCGTCATATACCACCCGTCTAGTGGTATCGTCCTCTTGGAACTAGACAATAGTGGCTGTTTGGCGAATCTTTGAGCAAACGCCCGCAGACGGTCAACGTGCTTTGACTGGCCTAGATCTCCAGCGAACACAAGCAATCTCCAAGCGCCGTTGCTGGACAGTACATTCGCCAGTTGTACCGTAGACCCATCGGCATGATTCACCACGGGAACACTCTTCACCCTCATCCCAACAATAATCCCCTTCGCACACGGCTCACTGTTCTGTGAGGCAATGAGCGGACTAGGCGGATATGTCACCTCAACACCAGACATGAAGCCCGCATGCTCGTCGCGTATTCGGCTAATCTGGCTGATCGACGCTCCCTTTTGCTCGTACGCTTCGACCAACTTCGCATCCATCTTCATCAGCTGCTCGGCTACGGGATGGCGCTCGCGCTCGTATGTTTCGAGAATCTGTGGCTTCACTACACCCGTTACTACCAAGCCGATCTTCCATCCGAGATTGTATGTATCTTGTATAGAGACATTCATCCCTTGCCCTGCTTTCGGTGAGTGCGTATGTGCGGCGTCTCCGGCGAGGAAGACTCTGGTCAGGATGTTATTCTGCTGCTCAGATACCAACAGGATAGCTAGCTTACCGGTTGTTTATCTGATATTTTGTAACGAGGGCTTGTTTTATCTGTAATCCATTAGCTATTTGGGTCTGAGAGTTACCAGGGCATGCCGTACTGGATAGATAGACCACCAGTCGCAGTATTCATATGTCAGAGTATACGGCTCCATGATCTTCTGCACAAGCTGTACGATCGCGTCCGGAGATTCATCGGTCTGCTCTCGAGCTTTCTTCTCCAAGTCGGAATCCCCCGTTAGCTGGAGATAAAAGCGTACAAGGTGATTCTCTCTCGGGGCAGTCATAATGCTGCCATGCTTGTCGGAATGGATGGCGCAGGATTGGCGAACGTCGGCTGTCTCGGTCAGTCCACCAAATTTTTGGTTGATAATGGGATGATGAATGACATACGAAAGTCAGTGATTGGGACGATGTCAATAACCGCCCACGTTGAATCCGTCGATTTCGTCTCTAACGGCACATCCAGCTGCTCCCTCGCAAGACTCCGCGCGCCATCGCAGGCGACCACATACTGCGCCTGGATAACCTCGGTGACCTCAGCGTGGCCGTGCTCTCCTGAAGTACCGTCTTGAAGAACATTCACCATGCGATCCGAGCGCACGCTCTTCGTTTCCACCGCGACAGGGTACGTAGGATTGTCTGTGAAATAAATCTTCTCGGCGCTCTTGTTCCGTTCAATCGCAACGCGCCCTTTCTCCTCGACGTAATCGATCATCACCCGCTCAACCTCCCCTTGGTTAAGCAGCACCTGCCCGAATCTCGATAGGCCCGCCGGTTGCGATCGCACGCACTGCTGGCACTCGAGCTCCTTCGATTCCGGATTCACCCCCTACCTAGCTCCTCAGCACCATTCCAACCAACCCCACTAACCCTCCAATAAACGAAAGAAGAAAACATACCCAATAGCTCATCTCAACCTCATGCGCACCCCTGCGCATAACCGGATCGACAATCCCAAAACTATCAAAGATCTCCAGTGTTCGGCTGTGGATCCCGTCCGCATGCCCCGTCGGCGTGCGCTCGGCCTTCTGGTCGATGATGCGCGTCGACATGCTGGGGAACTGGCTGGCCCAGCAGGCGGCCATGAGGCCTGCTGGGCCGGCGCCGATGATGAGTAGGTCGGTTTTGGATGTTCTGAGGGCCATGCTGTAGATAACCCTCAACGGAGGATCGATGGGTCGGAAAATAAGCGTAGCGAATGAGGGCGCAGGGATTTGGTTTCCGCGAGGTCGTAAAAAAAGTGTCAACAAATTACGTCGCGTCGGGGGAGCTATCGAAGAATCGAATACATTTTTCGATATCTTCGGCTTGAAAGGCTATACAGGTTGATTTATTGTCTCTACGCGACTTGCTACTTGCGGCTATTTCCTTCCGAGTCTAGACCCGTACAAGAAAGCTCAGGCATGGTCTGAGGGCACGATGATGTATCTGGCATTCGATGACATCACCCCTTCATGACGTATGCACTACGACTGTCGACCGAGCCCACCGATCAGGCTATAGAGTATAGTCATACGAAAGTAAACACGCGGTCAGGGCAGTGGATATCGTAAAACTCCATATTCACGTGTTAACCATTTAGTTTTTGATTGCGTTATCTTGTAGGTTGGGATACATTCGATATATATATATATATATATCAGGTCGGGTCCGCGCTCCGTGAGAAGTAGCAAACACACACTCAATAATGAGCGCTGACGCAGAAAACAACCACACCACCAACATGGCACAGGACGAGAAAGACCACCTCTCGATAACGGCTAAAAAGTGCAGCGTAACTTCAAAGCGCCTGCCAGCAACATACATTGACTCGTACATCAAGAACCCTGGCGTCGCGCGCACGAATGTCGTCGATGGAGATGAGTCGGAGAGTTCGATGAAAGACTTTCATGAATTTGTACTCCCCCATTGCTCATTGTCGTTTTTCTAGCTACAGCCAACCGATACTAACTAATACTGACATCGGCAGACCCCAATGCAACAACACATCCTCTTCTGGGACCGCGACCGCGACGGCCAGATTTTTCCTTACGACACCTACGTCGGTTTCCGCGACCTGGGTTTCAACATGCTCTTCTCCTTCGTCGCCGTGCTGATCATCAACCTGAACTTCTCGTACCCGACGCGCCTGGCGCACTCGTACCTGCCTGACCCGCGATTCCGCGTCTACGTTGACAGCATATACAAGGCGAAGCATGGGTCTGATAGCGGGACGTTTGATTCCGAGGGCCGCTTCGTGCCGCAGTCGTTTGAGGATATGTTTTCCAAGTATGATCGCGACCATGATGGAGCGTTGACCTTTGGGGAGTTGTTTCAGATGATGCATGGGAATCGGTGTGCGGCGGATCCGTTTGGGGTATGTTTAATTTTCCCACTTTGTAGTGAATGACTCGAGCAGTGTGCTGACTGGAACAGTGGGGAGCTGCACTCTTCGAGTGGGTGACGACGTGGCTACTGATCCAAAAGGACGGAAAGATATACAAGGATGATCTCCAAGGGGTATATGATGTATGTTTCTATCTGAATAATCGCTAAAATGCAGGATTAATCCAATGACAGGGCTCCCTATTCTGGAAGATCAAGGAAGCGAGAAAGTCTGGTGCTGGGTGGTCACAAGGATTTGGACTCGGTGGTGATGGCTTTGTCGGATCCGTCAAGATAGCTTGAGCCTGACTGCAGCGACCCGCATCGCGACCGTATGATAATGGCGGCCGTATCTTAGTGAGCAATGCTATTTCATCACATCGTTATCTTGAGCATAAAGCCATTCTTAAGGTGGAACATGTGTCGAGGGATCTAGCTCGGGTTCTTGTAAAGCGGAATTTCATCGTAGGGAGTTTCGATAGCCGGATGGACCGTCATGTTATGCGGCAGCTTCATGTACGGTTCGGTAAACGCTGCCCCGTCCATAACATCGGCAGGCTCGCGGCCCGGTGAGATCACCGGTTGCGCAGCCATCATTGAGGCACGCGGGTCCTGTTCTGGCGAGAGCATGCGCGGGTCCGACGAAATCGTGGTTTCGGGCCCTGTGCCAAAGAACAGACGGTTGTAGATACTGTTGCACACCTCCCAAGCTCGTTTGGCAGGGACGCTGATCGAACCCAGACTGTATAACCAGTCGAGTCCCTTCTCTAAATGCAGTGTAATATGCGAAGCGCCATCCGCATGGAACCGGACGCAAAATTCCATTTCAATCAGCAGTACGGTAACGGACTGCATGAGGTAATGCAGTACACACCACCACGGAGAGACCTGGACAAGCCAGACTGCGTCGGGTTTGTCGGGCAATAGGTCTAGCAATTCACATGCTGAATCAATACAAATGTGCGCAATCCGTTGCTGACTGAGAGCTGACGCTTCATTGGGCGCACGCTGCCTCTCAGAGCGACAGAGAGATGGTCGGCTGAGGGTGATGCGGAGGCTGTAATACCGGAACGCCAAGCTCCATCGTTGACGTTCGAAATGTGTAGAGGGGTGGCGGATTTTGAACTGGAACACGGGCGGAATGCGGCTGAGCCATTCGTCTGTCTCCTGGACTAGATCCATGATCGCTGCACTAATGGTCAGCCAGGGTCGTCGCGCGAACCCAGGGCTATACAGTGAATCGATCGCACGTCGCATAATCACCGTGAGATCCACAAAGTAGAAAAAGTAGAAGGAATTGCTGGGCGAGATGTCCGTCGGACTTGGTAACGCATCTTGCATAAGAACAGCGCGTCCCAAGCCTGGAGAATCCCAAACAGCGGAGCCAGCACGCCGTTGAGAACTCAACGCGAGCATATACTCGGTGCGGGTCGCAAAGTCTGTGAGTAATCGCGATGCCGCCGGTTCACGAAATTGTTCTTCATCAAATGGAATGGGCAACGGTGTCGTGCTATACTTATCTGGCGCACTGGTCGGCCGGCCCGTCATGATGGATAATGTGTTTTCAAGTGTGTAGATGGACCACCACACCCGATACCGAATCTCCTTGGACAAATTCGACGTCTCTTTACTTTCACTGCGAAGATTGACTCCCAAAGCGATCGCAGACCGAACCGAGACACCACAGGCTCGCCAAGAGCGATTGATATGACCTATGGCCATCAGGAAGAATGCCGTAAGACCTTCGACCTGGACCTGCTGGAGATTAGGGTGTTCCAGGAGCTGGCTTTCGGTGAAGCTCAGCTTCCGCGCCCTGGTAAAACAGACCATTGGACTGTCCGCCTCGGCGACCCACGGCTTCGATACTAATTGTGCGAATTTCGATGCAAGAGCGAAGACCAGGTTTAGAATCGTCAACCATCGTTTCGTTGGGTGGATATCGGGCCGCGTATAGTACATCTCATACTGCTGCATGAACGGTATTTTGGCAATAATCGGGAACGAGGGATGGACGGTGAAGAAATAGCAGTCCAATAGTTCATCGGCGATATCTCGGGGAGGGCGACCGTATGGATCAATGCCCGCATCCAAAACCAACTCTTCATCGTCGAGGAAGTAGCAGACTGATGTCAACGACTGGGACTTGTTCGAAACTTCGGAGTCTAGGAAGGGTGTGTCTTTTTCGAGGACCTGGTATAGCTCATTAATCCACGACATCTCGGAGGGCCCGCCCATAAACCCGATTGCCTGCAAAGCCTTGTCCTTGTGGAAGTCTTCTTGAATGTACTCGATCCCAAAGGAGCGTGTCTGTCCGTGGCCTGAGCCGTGGGGAGCGTGGTCGGAATTTGCATGGTCGGGCTCTGGACTCGCGTACTGCGCCAAGACCAGCCCAGTCAGCACAGAAAAAGCAGGGAGAAGAGACCTTGTCGACATACCTGAGCGCGCGTCCGACTGATAAGCTCCTTATCCTGGCTATCGACACGCGGCTGGATCTCTGTGAGAAGCCGGTCGTACGCTTGAACCTGCTTCTCCAAGTCTTGTAGCCGCTTCTCCATCGCCTCTCGCTTCCCGTCCACGTATACGCACTCCATGCCCAAGCTGGTGCACCGACCGCAGGGTTGATGCCCGTTGCATTTTGTCTTTTGCTCCCGACACTCGATACAGGCTCGCTTGACTCGTCGATTGCCGAAAGACCGTATCTGGGACACCCGCGGAATGGCGATTTTCGAACCGGGAGTCGAGGGCTCGAGAGGGGCGGGACGCATCATGCCGGGCGACCGATCGGCTTGCTGGTCTGAAGCCTCCGAGGCAGCGCGGGGATAGGGGACGACACGAAACACAGCATGATTGCCTGGGGGGCGAGGGGGCTTGTTTGATTGCATGACAATCGGGACGTGGCGCAAGAGTGAGGCGACGGAAAGCCCATTATGTGAAATTCCATCGCTGAGGACGATGGAAAAAGGGAAGAAGAAGGAAAAAAAAAGCCAGACAGCCCACCAGGTCCCAGGAGGAGCAAGAGGGGAGACCCGAGAATCTGGCAATTGCCTGAAAAGAGAGAGAGGAGTCGAGAGTCAAAAACCGCCGGAGCGGTTGCCTGCCTGCCACTCGCTGGAAGTCACCCCCGATTGGCGGGATCACCTTCCGTCAGGCCCACCCGACCAGCACTGGCTTATGCTCCCAGTGCTACTCGGCTCAAGGTTCCCCAGGGCCTCGGGCTCAGGCACTCCCTCTAATTCGCTCCGCAAAATAGTTCCAGCTACTCGGGATACATCTTAGGCATGGCTCCTGCGGAACACATTGTTTGATTGTGGTTCTAGACGCAAGCGGCGGTTTCTACTGGTCTGTGCGGGATCAGCCCAAGGCGCCAACTACTGAATCTACCATCCGTTGACTCGCCCCCAGATACTGCAATGGGTCGCACAAACTCGCCAATTGTTCCACAGGTAGGGTGTCGCTCAGGTCGGAATTGTCTTGCAAGACTTCTAATAGGCTTCGGTTCCCTTCGATGGCTGTCTTGCAGGCTTCGTAAACCACATCGTGAGCTTTTTGCCGACCCAAGACGGGCGCCAGACCCATCATTACAGCTTCCCCGACGATCAGTCCGCGGGTGGAATGCAGATTCCGGCTCATCGAGTCCACCTTCACCACTAGCCCATCCAGCGCAAAAGTGGTCTGGTGCAAGGCGCCCACAGCGGTGATGAACGCCTCGGGTATCGCAACCCATTCCAGATGCCAAGGCCCAGAAGCGCGCTCAAAATCAGTCACCATTGCATCTAACCCCAGGCTAGCGTTAGACCGCAGTAGTTTTGACGCCGCGAGAATGACCTCGCTTGAGATGGGATTGCGTTTTTGAGGCATCGTTGAGGAAGCGCCGCGGTGTGGGACGAATGGTTCTGAAACTTCGTCAAACTCGTTGGAGGACATGACAATGAGATCTAATGCCACCTTGCCAAGTGTGCCGCCAATAAGGGCCAGGAAGTTGAGGATTTCGGCGATCGTATCGCGCGCGACGTGCCATGTAATCAAGGGGTCTCTCAACCCAAGCTCTTTGGCCAGCTCAGCGCGTACTTTCAGACCAATCTCGGGATCTTGCAGGGAGGCCAGTGTGCCGGCGGCGCCACCAAATTGAGCGAGTAGACACCTCCGCTCGATTTCGTCGAGTCGCTCCTGATGGCGCAAGATACTCGAGAGATATACGGCACATTTGTACCCAAATGTACAAGGAAGAGCGTGTTGAAGATGCGTGCGGCCCGCCATGGGCCTTGTCCGATTAGCGCCATGCTTAGGAAAACAGGTGGGGTAGGGAGAATTGACTTAGACCTACGTATCTCGGTACTTCTCGGCTAATCCTTTCAAAGTTTCAACCAAGGTCTGTAGTTCCCTGCGTACGACTTGGAGGCCGCGTTTCATTTGAAGAACAGAGGCATTATCCATGATATCTTGTGTTGTTGCACCCCAGTGAATGTACTTTGACATTTCTCCTGGAGTCCCTTCGACCAGTTGCTTCACCAGAGGGAGCACCGGATAACCGACGATGTCTGTCTCTTGGGCTAGGCGGTCGAAACTACATACCGGAAAAGTTAGCGCTGCAAGCGGGAGAAGAATTTGTAACATACTCCAATGAAATGTCTTTGAAGGCATCAGTAATCGCCTTGCCCGCATCTGCAGGGATCACGCCCACAGTTGCCTCAGCACGCGCAAGGGCGGCCTCCACTTCAACCAAAAACCCAACGTATGCATCGTCGGTGAAGATGTCACGGACCTCCTGGGTTCCAAAGAGGTTTCTGAAGACACGGGAGTCAAGGGCGGAGACGGCCATTTCGATTGAAATTGGAGAGTGATCGTTGAGACATATTTGCGACATAGGGACGTGAAAAGCTATATTTCTATGTTCCTGCACTGCTCGGCCGGCGAGGGGAATAGAACGCGCCCCGCACTGATCGGGATACGGCCTTGTTCCGGCGCTAATTAGAAACTGGGAAAGTTGGGTTGACCAGCAACGTGATTTGCGAATTGATTCGAGAGCATCTAGCGATGACTTCGAGCAGCTTCGCATTGATCATCGCTGCAGCGCCTTCCTCTGTGCGACAGTCCTTGCTGTCTGTTGTGTGATAGGCACGTGACCAACCATTGTGTGTTGGTTGTTTCTCAACTCTTGCTTCTCGCTCCTCTCATTGACGCTCGTCCAGGCGATGAATGTTCCCTCGATCAACCCGGCTCGCAAGTTAGGTCAGGCATGGTATGTCTCGATTCTAAGTTTTTGGTCTTGAATAATATGTCCTGGAGCCTCACAATCCGCTTAGTGATAGATGTCGAAAGTAAGAGCGCATCCTTCTCTATCCGGTTGGAATCGCCCGCTGACTTGGCGATCGTGAAAAGAAAAAAGATAAAATGTGATGGTGAGCTCCCGAAGGTTAGTACCACATATACATACCCTGCATCGCTGGCTTAACATGCTGAAAACTGTTGTAGTGTCGGAATTGCACGAGAGCCGAAAAGCCGTGCGAAGCATCAGTACCTCTACAGCGGAACACTCGAGTAAGAGGGTAGGTACAACTCCTTTCTCTGGTGACATCGCTGACATCAATATAGCTTCATTACGGATGACAAACACATCCAAGACCTGCAAACTCAACTTCTAGAATGCCAACAGGCTTTGCAAGCTGAGCGTGACACCAATAGTCTTCTACGCCAACAGCTAGCCCAACTGCGGAACCATGCAACTAGTCATCCTGGGGATAGTCCTTCCTTATTGAACCCGCCATCTGCATTCAGCGGCCCGAAACTCATGCCCGACGACTCCGCACATGTAATCAAACATATGGGGCGGTTAGTCCATGACCCGATCGGTGTTGGTCGCTTTGCAGGCTCAACCACTGGCGTGCATTTTGCTTTGAGTGTTGAGGCTACGTGCAGGCAGGTACTGTATCTAGCTGAAAGCTTTCCTGAATGCTGTTATAGTCTTTACCTTGCCGGACCAGCCAGAGGATCCATCAAGCCAACAGGGCCCGCCTTTTCTACTGCCGGCGACCCAGTCTCCAGTTCCCGAAATCATGAAATTCTCGAGCTTATAAGCCATCCACCCGAGTTCTACACGGACCAGATCGACAGGTTCTTTGGTCGCTGGGAGGCGTTTTCCCCAGTCCTGGCACGGAAGCAATTGGTTGATACCGTTTACAACATGGTGAAGGGAATGCAAGAGTCGGCTACAGCGGTTGATGCTGACGAGAGCACTTTATGCATTTTATTGACTATACTAAGCATCAACTATGTAAGTCGGAGCGTTCACACTCCGCTAAATCCTGATATGAGAATGGTGGGCCGCTCCATCTCCATCGCGGATGCGCTGCAGTCCCGTCTTGTGGCCCGTGGGGATGTTCGCAGCCTGCAGGGCTTGGTTCTGCTTTCCTTTTACTATCAGCTTACTGGCCACTCCCTTGCATTGATTAGACTGAATGGATCTATGGTGCGAATCGCCCAATCCCTCGGTCTTCACCGACACGCCCGAAGGTTCCGGATGACGGCAGGGGAGATTGAACTGCGCAAGCGACTGTGGTGGTGGGTTTACACATTTGACCGGTATGGGGCGCTGATGATGTCGAACCGAATGTTGCACTGACTGATATAGGGTCACTGCCATAGTGCATGGTCTCCCTCCGCTGATCAGCGATGCTGATGTAGACAACGAGTTACCGACAGACTGCCAGCTCGATGACTTCACCGTGGTTGATCTTCACCATCCTTTCCCAGGACAGATGACTCCTGTATCGTTCTTCAACCACTACGCGGTGCTCGGAAGAAAGATGTCATCAATTTTACACCTCTTATATACTACAACCCAGCGTCGCCAGGGTGTCGCTAAGATTGAAAGACTTGACAGGGACATCAGAGTATGGAGCCAGAATCTTGGCTTAGATGAAGAAGCTCTAGACACGGATTCCTCGCATTCACAAGCAATTGGTAATGGCTGTGGCTCCATGATTTTGTGGCTGCGCCTCCTCTCTCGCTTTTGCATCATCTTAATTCATCGGCCTGGCCTCACATTCGATGATAACACCAAGGAGTTCGCCTCCTGCCTCGCCGCATGCATTAGGGCGAGTACTGAGATCATACATCTTCTCTGGTTGCCAGATCTGGAGCCGACTTTTCTATCTTTCTGCCCGGTTGGACCCGGGTTGGTCTTCCAGTGTGCTTTAATGCATATCTACTGCCAATGCAAATCGAGAATTATAAACCTTGCAGATACGCCCACCGTCCAAGAGTCCACCAGTATCATTTCAAACGCCATCAATATACTAGCAAGATACCGGCCACATCCACAAACAGCTCCTTCAGAAGACATCGCTCCCGAAGATCGTCAAATACAATCCATTGATTCGGCGATTACACTGCTAAAGGATTTAACACTGGCATTACAACATGCGAACTCGCATGCCATGTCTTGGCAAACTGAACCACCAGTCTCCCCGACACCGTACGCGTTACCCATGAGTTCCCTGTATGACCTAAATTACATGACAGCAATGGATTGGGCTCAGGACATTTCGGACACTTTCGGCAATTTGCCAGATCTAGGAGGATAAGTGCGATCTCCCCCACCCCTGCCTTACCATTACATTCGCTGGTAGGAAAGTGGGCGGGCCGGCTTCAGGTGGGACCCCGTAACCCGGACACTATTCCGCCCCGCTCACCGGTATAGGGCGTTATTCCGAACGCTAAGCTCATAGCCGAGACAACAACTGCCGACAGCATCTACTCCCTGCTTTCATTATCTGGGACACACTCCGATCCCTCAGCCGTCTACGACCTTCTCCAACTTTTCGGACCGCCTTGCTATGCCGATCGATATGGCACGTTACTTGAGAATAAGACGTTTTCTCAGTTCCGTGTGTCCGACACGCGCTGCGTCCTTTTATACCCCGGGCGTCTCCCCAGCTTTGGTAACCGACTGCACTCTTCCCCATATTCTCAACCATGGGCTCTCCAGGTTTTCCTGGGCATCTGCAAGGGCAATCCCTCATTCTTGCGCAGATAGCGTTGATTGTTTGCCCTTCCTATATTCTCTTTGGTTACAATCAATCCAACCTAGGAGGACTCGTCTCTCTGCCCGACTGGGTTGATCATTTCCCGCGCATTGATAAAACGAGCCATGGTGCTGAGGACACTGACAATGCCACCGTTCAAGGTGTTGTCATTGCCTGCTTTACACTTGGGGCCTTGCCGGGTTGCTTGTCTTGTCCGTATACGTCTGAGAAACTTGGCAGACGCCCGGTGATCTTCCTCGGTGCTCTGTTGACCCTCATCGGCGCAGTACTGGAAGCCTCCGCATTCCAGCTCGCTCAACTCGTCGTCGGACGTACTATTTTGGGTGCTGGAGTTGGAATGCTGAGTGGCACTGTTCCGACGTGGCAAAGCGAATGTTCCAGTTCGAAAAACCGAGGGAAGCACATTGTTTTGGATGGCTGTTTCATCTCTCTTGGATACGTTCTCCAGGCATGGATTAATCTGGGGTTCTACCAGTTCAAAACCGGCCCTGTCACCTGGCGACCGCCCATTGCTATCTCATGCTTCTTTTCACTTGTCCTTATGGCATTCATCTTCTTTATGCCCGAGTCGCCGCGATGGCTAGCACGCCAAAATTGGCTGAAGGAAGCACAGAATAATCTCGCCTTGCTTAAAGGCGTGTCCGCTGAGTCTCCCGCAGTCACCTCCGAGCTGGCCAGCATCGAAGCGTCCTTGGAGCAGACTGCTAATAGCGCAGCGAGCCTCAAGGACCTATTCAGCATGGGTGAAGGCCGACTTCTCTACCGCTTCAGCATCTGCATTCTATTGCAATTCTTCCAGCAAATGGCGGGCGGTAACCTGATCTCGGTCTACTCAACCGTCATCTTCCAGGATGGATTGGGCCTCGATGCACAGATATCTCGCGTTCTCTCGGGTGGTACACTCACGTGGAAGTTCTTGTCCGGTTTTGTCTCATTCTTCACAATCGACAGACTTGGACGCCGATTCGCCTTTATCATCAGCGGATCAGGCATGGCTGCTTGCATGCTTGGGCTCGCCGTTGCCACCTCGTTTCCTCACCGGAACTACGCAGCACAAATTATCAGCGTTCTGTTTATCTTCTTGTTCAATTTCTTTCTTCCTATCGGATTCCTGGGAGCAAACTTCCTTTACACGACGGAAGTTGCCCCTGCTCGACTTCGCGTGGCCATGTCCAGTATATCTACAGCAAATCACTGGCTTTGGTATGCTTTTCGTCTATCTTCGCTCCACTAGAGATAGTGCTAACTAACAGGGATTAGGAACTTTGTCGTGACCATGATCACTCCCGTGGCAATCCAAGACATCGGCTACCGATACTACATCGTCTATACGTGCATTGGCGCCTGCATCCCTCTCTCAATCTATTTTCTATACCCCGAGGTTGGTTCTCTTTCCAATCTGCCCCTATCCACCAAGAAATACTAAGAACTTTAGACTATGGGACGTAGTTTGGAGGAGATCGATTTGATTTTCAGAGAGAGCCCGTCTGCGCTGGCTACGGTCAGGTATGCAAAGCGACGGCCTCATATGCCGATCAGTGAGCAGATATCCACTAAGCCATCGTCAGAGCATGATGAAGAAGTTGTGGGATCTAAGGAGGAGGTGTGATTTTGCGTTGACGAAACGAGGACAAGTGTGACGTTTTCTTGTCCGCCTTAGTCGTGATCTTTCACGACAACGGATCTTCTGGGAGAGAGATTATATGAGAGTAGTTCATATAAATCCTACACGATATTGACGCTTTTATTCGACTCCTATTTCTGACTAGTTATTATCTTCCCCCTTGGCCTACAAGCCTGGTCATAGTACTGATCAACTGAGAGGGCCGCAAAGTACCCATCATAGATACCCTCCTATCTACATGCATGACTCCCCGGAACTCTTCAAAACAACATGGAGGTTGAGTCCACTATCCCTAGGAGCAGTTGCACTTCCCCCAGTACTAAGAGGCATCTTGAATTAGCAAAACAATATTCGCTCTTGCGCACGGAAGTCCAAAAAAAAAAAAAAGTACCACTCCCCGCCATTGCCGGGACAGCACATATAAAAGATATATCCAACAGCCCAGCCAACTTCCCAGGGAGAAGTGTGCGTGTTCTCGAAGACATAGTCGTTCCAGACACAGACGCGGGCACTGTTCCAGTCCCAAATTTGGTAGTGGTGGGCGGTGACATAAGTCAGATCTGCATTTGAGCTCTGGAGGGAGCTCTATAGAGCGCGGGCGCCGCCTTCGGAGAATTTGGTGAGAGTGTCGCAGTGGTCGCGCTTTAAAACGGGGACGAGAAGAGAGGCGGCTGAAACGAGAGGAGTCGTCGAGGCGTGCGAGGGTGGAGACGGGGCGCAGGCATGGGATCTGACCTTCGACTTCTTTGCACAGAACGCGCCCGCCGTGGTAGCCGCAGCTGCTGCATCCAGAACGCCGGTTCTCTCGCCCGAAGAAGCTGCGCGTCTGAACATCACCGATCCACTGCTGTCGACTGAGCTGCCGCTCAAGGTTGATGCCCTGGGCGTGAACCTCAAGAGCGCGTATCGACCCGGAAATCACTCGGTTCCACTCCAGTTCCAATCGCACCCGGCCGATTGCAGGCCCTTCTTTACGGCGGAGAATTCCTGCGTCCTGCCTCGGCATGGGTCACTGCTGCGAAGGCTGCTTGGGGAAACGGTGCATGCGTTCAGGGGTCGACCAATACCACGGGTTGGTGATGATCGTTGGGTATCCAGGCTATATTATGGTACATCATGACCTGTCTAGGCCCGTCCCACGTTCTCCGTTGGTTGATGTATTTATAATAGACCAACATGTATCTCTTAGCCTCTCTCTCAGCAACCATACTTTCCTTTCTGCTTGAAGGCTATTAGCCTGTCTCCAATTTCCACTCGAATCATTACACCTCCTTAATAACCTGTTTGCCAGTATGTAAAATGCATATATCCCTTTACAAGGCGACGATTGCAGTGCTCGAGCCCCGTACAAGAGCCCCACCATGTGAAAAGACCATTATTAAGCAAGTTCCCCAGTTGCGTCACGTCTCCAACTTATATGTACATGTAACCCCGCTGTGCTTCTCAGAGACGGAGATTGGAGCACGTCAATTGCCCTGTAGTACATATCCCCTCGACATGGCAACGGGATCCTACACCAACACCGCCCTTGTGGTGCGCGTGGCCAACGGACAGCCCACGTTCTCCCAGGAGAGCATCCCAATCCCTCGCCCAGAGCCAAATCAAGTCCTGGTCAAGATCTCGCATGTAGCCCAGAACCCCACCGATGGTATGTAAAACACATCATATCAATCGTGCCGCATCATTGAAGAACATGTGATCAACTGATTTGTTGCATTGCAGTACAATCACTTGACAAAAACGCCTTCGGCGACGGCGCCCTTCTCGGATGCGATTTCGTTGGCGAGATTGTGGGGCTGGGTAGCAAGGTCACTCGCTACGCGCTGGGCGATATTGTCGCTGGGTTGGTCTGGGGAGGTAGGTACCACTAGTACTCGTGATAGATGCATCGTCCGCTGAAGCGTATCTTTAGGTGAAATCAAATACTTAGGTGCATACGGCGAATATTGCGTTGCCGACGAGCGGATCTCGTTCAAGGTTCCGTCAGGCATTTCACCCGCGCAAGCGAGCACTGTCCCTCTCGCTGCGGCGACAGCTTGGCTCACCTGGTTCTCAAAGGACTGCCTCGGGCTCGATAGGGAACAAGCGGAAGGAACCAGGGTCCTGGTCTGGGGTGGCAGTTGTAGGTAGCGCCCGGCTGGATGTTTTGCAATTGGCTCGTGTAAAACTGACCAGAAGTGCAGCAAGCGTGGGCCTCTATGCTATACAGCTCGCGTCAATCTACGGCTTCGACGTGGTGACGACCTGCAGCACCAAGCACACTGACCTGGTCCGCTCCCACGGCGCGAAACACGTGTTCGACTACAAAGACCCGGAAGTCGTCGAGAAAATACGACAAGCAGCGCCAGATCTGTTGTACATCTTTGATACGATCGGAAACAGCACGTCGTCAGTGCTCGCCTCGCAGGCTCTCCGTGCAACCGGCGGGAGGCTGTGCACAGTGCGGCCGGGAAAAGCTAACACCGAAGATGTGACAGAGCGTACAAGCGTCTCGGATGTCCTCGTCTGGACGGCGTTTCTGAAGGATCATAGCTATGGCGATTTCAGGTGGCCCGTACGTATTACCCCCGGTCTCATCCCTGGTCGCGGCTACCGAATCGAAATCAACGTGGCTCATAATAACCCTCTACCTTAGGCGTCCCAACACGACCATGACATCTCTAGCGAGCTATTTGAGAAGCTGCCCGGATGGCTGGCAGAGGGGACTGTGAAGCCAAATACGCCCAAAGTGCTCCACGGTCTGGACTCAATACCAGAGGGGTTCCAGGAATACAGGGACGGGAAAATATCCGCGTACAAGATTGTCTACGAGCTCTGAACGGGCAACTTGTCGCACGTGCATTCACTGGGACACTGATGCTATAGCGATTGTAATATCAGCTTGTCGCAGCCGTTCCTCCTCCTGCTTTTTCATCTCCAGAGCACCCTTCAGTCGTGCCGGCACAATCCTCTCGCGCTCCGTAGTTATTTTCCATCCTCGTAGCCGATCCTTGCCCAGTGCCAAAAGAGTCTTCTGCTCGACAAGGCTATACTCGCTTGGGTCGTCACGATCGAAATTGAATGGCTTGTTCAGACCTGCAGGAGGGTTCGTAATGATACGAGGGGCGCGCAGACTATTTTTGGAGGCGGAGTGGCACATGAACGGGTGCATGAGCACGACGTCGCCGACGTTGCCGGTCATCTCACGAAAGTCGCTACATTGCTGGATGAGCGAAGTATAGAAACCGAGGCCCGTGTGCTGCGGCAGCGGCTCCTGACCTCGAGGAGCCATATTAGGAGACACGCCTTCGGGATGATCGTACTGGTGAATTGTCAGCAACAGTAGAAGCGTGTGTAGGGCGCACATAGATACCAAATGCTTCGCAATCAGCGGAATCGCATCGGGCGAAATCATCGTCCCTCCTCCATGGGGTTCGATATCGCTGAAGAGAGGGATGACGAGCAGCGCCTGCTCGGGCGAGTCCAGAAAATGGACGAAGAAATCGCCATCTACATGCCAGTTGTCCAACTCCTTGGGATCAGGCCATCGGCCCTCCCATTCCGGGGTCCCCAGATTCACAATCAGCCCGTCGCCCCATGTCGAGGACGACTCGGAGACCCGATCCTCGCCGCCGCACAACTCGCAAATCGCAGCCCAAGCTTTCGGAGCAAAGGTGCGCACGGATTCTTCGCGGTGGCGGGGCATGTTAGTTCGCTCTTTTGTCCAGGTGGACTTGTCGGAAGGCGAGTAGCCGAGACGAATCCAGACGTCGCGTGTCCATTCTGCGGCTTTCTCGCGGGTGAAGCAGTTGGGGATACGGACGTAGCCGTGCTGTAGAAAATGGGCTTTTTGCTCCTCAGTTAAAGCATAGCCGGCATCTTGAGTTTTGTCACTCATTTCGATGCTGATTCAAGTCGCATGAATTGATGAAGTTTGTAGATGAGGGGAACGACGTTCTGCAGGATCGCTGCGATGTTTATAGGCTCTTGCTTCGGGGTCTCCCCGAAACTCCTTGTCGAAAGTGGCAGGTGACATGATGCATGCTGAGTGTTTGGAGATAGGCCACGCCCGCATAAGCGGAGGGAATGAGGTGACAAAAGGGAAATCTCAGATGCTGTTAGAAACAACATATGGAATGATGCCTGTTCGATGACGGGGAATGAGAGACCAAGTCCGACCACGCGAGCTGAGAGAAAGAGACCCTGGCCGCCACAAATTTCAGGCGTGCAACCAGAATAGCCGTTATGTAATCCGGTCCCGGTGATCTTGAAGCTTGAGGGTCAAAGTCGGGGCACAAGCTCCTCCTCAACTTCCCCGAAATCAGGACTCGCTTCCAGGCTCTCCATTAATATCTCTTCAATTCAGGGCCTTGAATTCGCAGTTCGCAATTTCCTCATTCACCCCTCCTATCGGTGTCGGCCAACACAAGCACAATCGCATTCGTCGATCTCTGCAGGATGAGTAATGGCGTTAGTCCAGGTGGGGGGTCTCACCTCAGCTGGCGGGACTTGCGGAGTAGCGCCATTTTACCTCCGCCGCTACTGCTGCTAAACTTTTTCCTCAAGATCGGCAAATATCGCTAACGTTCGCTGAACTCGAGCTAGTCCGCTTCATCTATACCTCTGGAACTGCATCTGACTGGACAACGTTGCTCTTCGTCACACGTCTGTTGCACAGCCTGGATTTCCGACACCCTCAAATGCAAGGGATTGGCTGCGAATGTTTCTGCCCCTAATCTAAACGTGCCAGCCCATTGCTTGAATGTTATTGCGGCGTTGATCTGTCATCACCTTGATACCCAATGGGAGAAGCATGGCACGGCTGGCTGGGCCCAGAAGCGAGCCTCCTGATCGGCTTTAGCCAGGTCCCTCCGCGGATTTGTCTCCCAACCCTCGAATCCAGCAATCCAGCATCCCGTTTGGGGTGGTCCTCGCTTAGGAGCCTCTAGAAGGGCTATTATTGGTCAGGTGGGCGGACTAGCCGAATGACTTACCTCTTTCTTGGGGTCTCTAAGCCTCCAGGTGGCGGCCCACAGGGCTGAAGATTGATGAAGGCAACTGTGAATACCTCATAGGGGCGCCCAGTTCTCGAGGTAACTATAAAATTGGCCTTCGACCCTGAATGTCCTCGAGCTTCGTACTGAATATTCCAGCACATAATGACGGAGCCTCAGTTACCGACTTCCCTTGCACCATATGCCTGCCTGGCGTGCAAGTCGAAGAAACGAAAATGTGACCGCACGCTTCCAGCCTGTTCGAGATGCCAACGGTAAGTTCCACTCTTAATCTCTTTTGCACGTGTTGCTAAGATCATTCTCAAGGGTATCCCATCCTCACCGTTGTCAATACCCGGACCAAGACCGCGGACAGATAGTCACGCCAGGACCGGAAGATAGATGGTGGTTGGAGTAAGTGCACAGCCCCTGTGCCGTCGCGCCACTTTCGGGAAAGATTTCCGAAGTCTAACTTTACTGGCTCGATAGCTCCAACTTAGATTTGCAGTCCGTCTCAGTTACCACTGAACCAGTCAAGTCGAGAGCAGCTTGCCAAAGATGTCGCCATGGAAAGCGACAATGTAGTAGAGCGCTACCACAGTGCTCTCGTTGTATACTGTACGAATCCTCCTTCATACATAGCCTGTAGATTCATCACAGTTCTAACTTGACCTGCAGCATGGGAGCCCAATGCATCTACGACCGAGGGTTACCGCCGATTCAAAAGCCAGCCACAGAGGCTCGGACTCAATCTCCAACCCCGAAACCAGAAACCGATGAACACTCCGATAGCGCCACATGGCCTGAAAGCCCTCTGGTCACCGAGTCCCTTAGGGGTTCTTACATCGACCCTTTCCACACCTATCCATCGTCACTTGATCCAGAGTCTGTTAATAGAGTGCTCACATTTAGTAGGCCCTTCCATTCCAAATTCCATCAAAGCAAAGTTTCTGACTTCTAGTGACAGCTCTCAAGGAAGTCTGGCCAAAAATGTTTCCGGGATACACATACAAGGGAGCTTCGTTTATTGACCACTGGATCAAGTGTGCCATGAATTGTCCTCCCTTGTTCAATGCCTGGCTTCATTCTGGTGCAGGACATATGAGATACCTGCAACAAGCCAGCGATGAGTGTTCTAACACAGCCGGCAAGGATTCGTACGAGATGCTCCTTATGGAACGAGAAGCCCTCCTAGGCTTGAGGGAATTCGTCGACAGCGCATCCGAGGAAAAGGTATCCGACGAGATCATCATGGCTACACTATCTCTCGCCCTGCATACAGGCCGACAAAAGCAAGTTACTCCCAAGCGAAAGCGATCGGCCCCCTTGTCGGACCTGCAACTATTGCTACGGTTTACAAATATTCCCGTTCCCGAGGTACATGTGCTCGCTTTGCGCCACCTTGTTGAAGCCAGAGGTGGTTTTGACAAGATTGAAATGCCTGGGCTAAAGGAAGGACTGTTAACGTAAGCTGTTTGTCTTCTTGTTGCTCCGTATCCATCTAACATAATCTTTCCTAGATACAACCTTGTCGTTGCCAGCAAACTTCTGGCTCGTCCCTTCTGGCCGCTTCACACACGTCTCGGGATCGACGAAACGACCAGTTTCTTATCGGAGATCGAACAAATATCCGTACTGAAGGACCCGTTACACCCATACCTCATTTCATTGTTGCCACATACCATGACATGGGAGTTCAACGCTGTCCGGGGATACAACACGTTGGTCAAGAATTACTCTCAGGGATTCCTGTCACATCTGGAGATGGGATACGTCATTGAGCTTCGCAACTTCATCCACTACCATGTAATGAGTCTTCCTGCGATTGGGGAGACGATGGATCCCTACCAGGAGCTTCCGCCAACATACGGGGCCCTCCGTCTAGGTCTCATGGCGTACAGCTTACTAGTCCTCTTTCCCGCTCCCCTTGGCACAGATCCTCATCCGCGCATCGCAGGACAACTACGATATGAACTTGAGTTAACAGGCGTGAGCGTCGACATCTGGATGCCAATGGTAGATCTGCTGCTTTGGGTGCTGATGCTTGGTGGGATATCCGGGGCCGATACTGAGCACCGACCCTGGTACGTTGAGCAAATTCAGTGGCTATCGACGCTACTCGGTCTCATGTCGTGGGATCAGGTCAAGGATACCATGACCTCGATTTTGTGGATAGGAAGTCCGTGTGATGTCGAAGGTCAAATATTGTGGCAGGAGGTACAGCAAGCCAATCCTTTCGCCACGCCTGATCCTGGGATGGCGTTTCCCACTGTGTGGACCTCAGATCTCTCGAGCGACCTCAGCACCTAATAACACACTACGCAGGATAAACTGTATGACTATATGATGTATATGATTTTAGCGATGAATTTAGCGAACACCCATCTCATTGGAAGAATTTCCCGGCCTTAACTTCCACCCTCTTATGCTGCAGTCTTCGGATCCAGTATGATTTTGCTCAAAATCAAAATTCAAAACCACCCCTGGTCTTATCTCTAATACCCCTCCTCTTCCTCAACGGGCTCCTCAGCCGGTTCCTCTTGCTCCGGCGGCGTCGGCAGATTAACCCCGAGAACATCAACCCCCCTCCTAAGCGCCAGCAGCTGTAGAACCGCGCTCACATTCCCATCATGAAGCGGCGTCATCCGTGGGAACTGTTCGTTGGGCGAAGTCCAGTCCACCCAGATGTCGCCCATCTTGCCGATCTCGCCGCCATAGTCGTCCTGCCAGATCTGCGGGATGTTGGGCTTGAAGGCGAGGTAGATGACGACTTGGATTTCTTCGAGGGTCATTTCTTCGGAGAGGATGACGACTTCACTTAATGAGGGGCCGCTGACGATGCGGGTGGCGATGGGGATGGGCATTTTGATTGTGATTTGTCGTGGAAGTCGTCTTGGTTGGTGGTCCTGGGAGGACTGATCAGGCAATGGATGGAGGAAGGTCAAGGAGAGAGAGATTGCAGCGTTGTTCGGCAAGGTCGTAATTATTCCCACCCATTCGGGCCTCTTTATAGCCCATTCCGTTGTCGACTGTTCCTCATCACTTGGGGCTCACAAGAGAGGAGCTCGTATTGCTCGAGAGCCCCCAGCTTAGCCCTCGTGTTTTCAAGCCACAACTCGTATACAATTCCACTATCACGCGAGCTCCATAGCACGAGTACCAAACGGAAAGCGAGCTTCCCTTTTCCGGCCGATGGGAGCGGGGAGACTGACTTCGACACATACAATGAATTTCTAAGCAAGGCCAATTGGTGCACCGAGTCCTTCGTGTTCTGTCCGCAAAACGCCAGAAGGATAAAACGAGCTGTCAGGCACGGCCGCCTTGGCCATCGTATTCGCAAGATGAAGGAGCCTCAGGGGCAGAGGAGGAAGCATTGCCGCAGCGGTACTGAGGTCCAGACTCTTGGGCGTCTGGCTCGAGTGCACCAGTGGATACAACTAAATACCTTTGTCTAACTACAATCGGATAACCATGTGGGCGCGAACTAACCCGAGGGTGGTCTCAATCAGCGAGAGTATCAAGCGAGAAATCTCACTCACTGCGTGCCACTCTCCGAATAGTCCAGTACGTATCTCACAGTTCAACCCCAGTTCACCAGCACGTACAGAATACAATAATTCTGTACTCCGAGTTGTCGCCCTTGATGGGCTGTGATGGCTGCATGACAGTTTCTCTGCCCAGGACATCGTCGTACCCACACACGCGACATATAGACGCGGAGCCAGGTACTTTCGAGCCGTATCGTTCAACTCTACGCGTGTCAGCGGGGCACTTCCTGGAACGGACTACAGGAGAGTAAGTTGCTCACGCAACACATCCTCCGGTCATTTATTGCCACTAATTCAAACCCTTCCTTGTCTACAAGGCGTTTACTGCTATATTTAATAATTAGGAGAATATCTCCCTAACACGTTTCGCCCAGTTCCTAGAACAATTTTATTTTAGTCAAGCTATGGACCTTGATTTAATCTAACATTATAGTACATAGAATCAACAAATCTCCAGTTGAGTTTATAGCGGAACCACAATATCAGATAATTGCTCACAGTTCGTGTGCAAGCAGCTATAGCAATGTTCCTGCCAAGCTCCGCTAGAGAGACTGTACCCGAGGCTGTGTACTACTAGGGCAAACCGCGAAATCATCCCGCTTATATTTTGCTATTTCTAACATCATACCGGAAAAGGGTCGCCTTCCTAGATCGCTAATTAGCTCTATGGCCATATCTTCATACCATAAAACAAGCCTGCCTTCGAGACATTCGATCCCCGGGTACTTGCAAGCGTTATGCCCTACGTTATTATAACTCCAAGGTATACCTGAATTAAGGGCATGGGTTCTTCGACGAGGGCTAGTTGTACGGTGATCGGCTGCGGGGGAAAGCGGATGTACCATGTAGAACCCTGCTGCCATGTTGGGTATTCCTCAGGAACAGCTCCAAGGCTGACCTTGGACGACAACAATGAGCTGGTTTTCGGGGTAGGAAGAACCACAACTTGGGAGCAGGTCCGCGTGGATGCAGAATCGGTGAGGATCCTGATTGTTATCTAATGTTGGACAGAAAGTAACCTGGGCCTTGATAAAACTTAGATCCCGCGAACTGATTTACTTTACCTGCGTGAAATCACTGATGGCGTGACTGGGGGACCTGCGTTTGCGCCCGATGGACTGGGATTACCATTACCTGCTGCCATCCATCCTGAGTCGTCATACGGCAACATCTTTACCTGTCCTTCGTGCCGCGGGAGGACTAGATCCTCCACTTGCTTTTTCTCGTTTGCCGGGCCTGTACATATTTTATGTTGAATTTAGGAATGGAGATAGGTCTTGTTCGATGAAGCTCGGTCGCTTTTAAGAATTTTTGTCTCTCAGTCTGCACCTGTGCAGGGACTTGGCGTGAAGTAAAGACACTGGTGAATTTACTATGTACCTATATGGTGAAGACCTTTCCTTACTAATAAATAAGTCCTTTAACTAAATACATAATTAGGATATCCCGCTGAAGCCTCGTCGGCCACCTGGGCAGTATAAGCAGGTAACCCGCCAAGAAACCAAAGTGTGCCCGTGGGCTTTCCAGGAATATTCGCCCCGACCTGCCACGAGTTTACCCTCACCGAATGCGCCTCCATGACGGTGCTGTTGAAGATCATGTCACAGAGCCCACTCCAGCGCTCCTGAGCCTCTCTCAATGGTTCAATTGCTCTGTGCTTGTTCTCGCGGACGAATGTAATCATCTTCCCAATCTCAATTGCGGTCGTGGAGGCTAGCAGCGGGAAGTTAGCTAAGACTGTCTTGGGGCCCGATAGCATGAACATGTTCGGGAACCTTTCAACAGTCAGCCCCTGGTAAGTGTCGATGCTTTTGCTCCACGCGCTCTGGATCGTCCGCCCTTTTCTACCTCGCAGGTCGATTCCCGTGATGGCGCCTGTGAGTGCATCGAAGCCCAGTGCGTAGATAATAACATCAACATCAAATTGCTTGCCGCTGGCAGTACGGATACCGGAGGGGGAACGATCACATTGATTGGATCAGCATGCACGTCCACAAGATGGACGTGAGGCTTGTTGAATGATTCGAGATATCCATGACCTACCACCGGTCGCTTCGTGAATAGCGGGTAGTCTGGATTCAGACGGGCAGCAGTCTCTGGATCCTTGACAAGCGCGAATGTCTTTTCCCTGAGATATTCGCACATAGCCTCGTTGGCTTCCTTGCTGGTGAACACATCGTCGAAGGCCTGTAGGAGGAATCCGAATCCGCCAGTCTCGTATGCGGCGTCGAGGACGCGTTTCATAGAGACAGTGTCACCGTTTAGCTCACTAAATGTCCGGCCAGCGGAGGGCTGATCCAAACCCATGAGATTTTGCCGTGCACGCGCCCAGATCCCCTTGTAATCTGATTTCAATTCTGTAGCACGCTCCTGGGATATAGCTTCGCACCGAGATCGCAGAATGTAATTGGGCGTGCGCTGGAAGACATGGACGGATCTCGCCACGTGCGCGGCGAAGGGTGTAATCTGAGCGCCTGACGAGCCGGTCCCTATTATGGCGACTCGTTTGTCTTGAAGTGATGGCGATGACTTCTCATCCGGCCACGAGGATGTCTGATACCACTCGCCCTGGAACGTGTCGAATCCCGGAAATGGGATCTTCTTCGCAGTGGAGACAAAGCCAGCACCAAGGACCAAAAACCTGCATGCGAGATTGTCACCCTTGGCTGTTTCCACACGCCATATCTTCTGCTCATCATCAAAGTAAGCCGCCGTAACCTTCGAGTTAAAAGAGATGCTTCTTCGCAGATCGAAGCGGTCGGCCACGTAGTTCAAGTACTCCCTGACCTCGGGCTGGGTTGCGTATTGCTCTTTCCACGTCCATTCGCGGTAAAGCTCCTCTGAGAAGTCCATGCAGTAGACTGAGCTCTCCACGTCCGTCCTGCATCCGGGGTAGTTGTTCCAATACCACGCGCCGCCAATGCCTGCTCCTGCTTCGAGAATGCGAGCGGGAACCCCTCGCTCTCTGAGCTCTAACAGCATCCGGAGTCCGCTGAAGCCTGCGCCGATAATCAGGGCTTCAGTGCCTGATGTATAATCAGTCGCGGTGCGATTGCCGCTGTCTTGGACGTTATTTTGCATGGTATCAGGCGTGGTGATGATCTCGCTAAGTACAATTAAGATTTGTTTCATCTTAGCTATGGCATCGAGGGTCATTTATAGACATGCGCTGCTGAATGACATCTGTTCTCACAGCCCGCCCAAGCGGTTCCTAAACGAGTGGCCCTATCAGGCGCAAGAGGAATGTGTATCCCCGCCGTTTCCGCTTAGCTGTGGCATCGGTAGTCAGTTATAGACAAGCGCTGCTAAGTGAGACCGACCTGCTCTCACGGCCAGCCGAATTGGTTCTTAAACGAGTGGCCCTACCATGCATAAGGGTAATATCCCCACCGGATCGGGCTAGTTCCATCCAGTTCCATTTTCGCCCCCAGGACTAGACATTCGAGTAAGATGATATCTCCAACCCGCTGAACACCAGACACGGCCCCTGAAATTCTTGTTCCGCGTCGCCAATTCCACAATGGCCTGCAGAATCCGGAATACTGAGTAATAAGAGCACGATGAACATCGCTAGCAGTGGCCGAACCATCTGATCCCACTGCCCGTCGGCCACCACCCAATCATACCTCTAGGTTATCTGCGACTTGCGCTACGCCACAATCGATGTGGGTAACCTCAATGCGAGCTGACAGCAACGTCCGCTGGCTTGTATATGCTATCTCGTCGGGAATTAAGCAGATGCGAATGGCTTGGGCTTGACGTGACAGGGCCCCGGGGGCCGCAGCTCTGCAAAGAGAACTCTCCCAGATTTGATTTTCAGCTTTCTTATCACATAATGTGTTCGTAATTAATCCAGGGCTTTTACTGTGGATTTTCTGTCGGTCGGGCTGGTGGGATGGTTGGTGCGGAGTGCCGGTAGCATAAACCAGAATATATTTACACTATACACCTTATATTTATACTTGATTGCAACCCTATACCGAATATACTTTCGTGGACACGCACACAATCTGAGTTCTAATTGTGACAAACATGCAGGGGTTATTTGGCGGGTTAGATAGATAACCCCCGAGTGTAAGCAGAGGCTTAGACGGAACAGCTACCACTAGGATAGGTTTGAGATAATAAGGAAAGATGTGACGCTCGTGTTCAGCCGCAACGACTGCGGGGTTGGAAAATCTCATTGGATTATCCACTCAAGGGAGCATGTGCGTATCACCCACTTTTGCCCGAAACATGAACAAAGCTAGGACAAGCAAAAAATTAAACACTATCTGCTAGCCTAGGGCATTGAGCTGTATCGGGCTCCTCGCCTAAACCTCCTCATTGCGTGCGTACATTGCAAAAGTAGGGAGGTGGATAGGGGTTGTATCACCGGCCCAGAGGGCGGCGCACCCTGCATAGTCTGTACAAAGTTATTAGCATCAACGTGGACTGTCATTTGCACGACCGCCGGGCGAACTTACAGGCCAGGAACGCCACTACCAGGCCCATCGAGTACCCGGCCTTGAGAAGCCCCGTGTTCCCAACCATGTTTCCACAGGCGAGAAACAGGAAGCAAAAGTCCAGGAAGACAAGATCGAGGAAAAGCAGCCAAGATGCACGCATTGCTCCTATTGTGAACATCACAGAAAGGATGAACCAGGCGATAAGATACATCGCCAACGCCTGGTGGAACTCGGCGCGCAGCTCGCCGGTTTCTGTATCGGTGTATGCGGCCATTATACCTGTGCCCGGCAGGAAGATCATCGCATAGGAGAAGTTGAAGGCAGCGAACGAGCAGAAAAGGGACGCCGCAAACTGAAAAACGATTAGAATCCAAAGATAAACTAATCATGACCGGGGAACACTTGCGGTATTGCAGTTGATGAATTCGATAAGCCCTGCGATGAACTGGCAGACCCCCCCAAAGAACATGAGCACGCCGACGACTATATTGGGGGTGGTAACGGATCGAGCGTTTAAATCGAGGACGGCAACGAGGAAGATCCCTTTGCAGAGTACTCATGTCAGTAAGTGCTCTTAAAATGTAAGATTGGGTAATGTAACGGGCCTGTTGCGAAAGAGACTAGCCCAAGAGGTAGTGGGTTGGCGATGGCCGGCCTGGATTTGGCCTGCTGGCGATAGCCCTCCGCGGAGAACCGCCGCTCAATCTGCTCCGTTTCTTGTTTCATGGCGCCTAACAGTATTCCAGTGGGGGTATGGGGTTGAAAGTGACTGATTCCTCTTGCTCTAGACCATCGCAGCTCGTCCACTTCATAGGTGTTATATACAGTACAGTATAGGATAGGATAAGCTGATTCTGGAGTTCGCTGATCCTCCACAGCCCCATAACCCCATGGGGAGCGGGACCGGCGACTGGAGGGTCCGCTGGACGGGTCGAGGCTCGTACTAGAAACTCTCATCTGAGTTGCCGAAATCTGCACTGTGAACATCGGCCAGACCGGCTGCTGCACGTTTCCTCGGGACAATTCCAGCCCGCTAGTCCCCTTGTGGCGATCGAACTGCAGCGACTTCCCCACAACCCCCGCCTCCGCCTCACGAGTCGAGATGAGGAAGCCTCCTGCCTCCAGCATCATCTCTGCTTCTGCATCTCCAGATCCATCATTAACGCTATGGACGCAATGGACGCGATTACCTTTGAAACTACCAACATCCCCGATCCTGCAACGGCAAGGCGCAAGAGAAGTCGGGTTGCCTGCGACTTCTGCCATTCGCGTAAAGTTCGCTGCGATCTCACTGTGACTGGTGCCCCCTGTACAAACTGCCGCCTTGACAAACAGAGCTGCTTCGTGAGGGAGTCACGTAACAAGTAAGTCGCCTAACGGCAATCAGCCTAGAGCTCGGATCTGACTCTCCTGATGATACAGGCGCCCCAAATGGTCAGATGGAAGAAACAGTGCAGCTCAGCGGAGGCCTTCAACGGCAGCCACCACTTCGCAAGCCGGGCAGCTGGCCACGCTTTCCCCATCTGGCATGACCATCACGGAAGCCCTCGAAAACACTCTCGCAGAAGGAATGTTGTTCGACTTCCCTTTTGCCGCCTTCTCATCCCCCGGTCGCTCCTTCCCGACAAGAGTGGAGGGGGTCCTCTCTTCCATTGCTCCTATGTTAGGGGAGAACAGCCCTTCTTCAGACGTATCTACGTTGGACAAAAGTGTCATCTTTCCCTACTACGAGTTCCTGGAACTCAAGCAGCTTTCTGAATTGTCCCCTGCCGATGTCAGGTACCTTGACTCGAAGGGATGCTTCCAGGTGCCGGCCACCCCTTATCTGGAGGACTATCTTCGCGAATATTTCCTTCATGTCCATCCCTGCATGCCTGTGGTGGATGAAGCGGAGTTCTGGTCTTCATATGAGAAGGAAGGGCGAAGCGATGGTACCAAAGTTTCCCTCTTGCTTTTCCAGGCCATGCTTTTCGCAGCATCTGCGGTATGTCTCTCTGCCCTCCTATGTGCACCCACTGATCAACCTCGCAGTATGTTCCTTCACGCAGCATCAAAGCCTCTGGCTTTCTTGATTCACATGAAGCCCGTGAAACTCTCCACAGACGCGCCGCGGTAAGGTCGAGATAACCCCTCCTTGGCTTCGAAGCGGTGCTAATCGATACAATTGCCACAGTTACTCCTCCAGCTCGCGTCCGAGACAGACCATACGACTATTGCCCAGGCCGCCCTGTTATTGTCCTTCCAATCATCCGCCGTGGATGTCTACAGTAATACAACGTTTCTCTCGACGGCCATCCATGCCGCCCGCGCCAGCCAAGCGCACCTCTACAAAGCGTTGCACCATCTGACCGAGCGACAGCGTCTGTACAAGAAGCGACTCTGGTGGTGCTGCGTCGTGCGGGATCGGACGATTGCACTTGGGGTACGCCGACCCCTTCAGATCACACCGGAAACGTTTGATCCCCACCATGACCCTCTGGTCGAGGAAGACCTGGAGTGTGAAATGCAGCGATCAAGGGTGTACGACACGGACATCAAGCAATGTCTGATCAAGGTATTTCTTGTTCAATGCGACCTTGTTGTCGCACTCACATCCACAATCATGACTGTCTTCCCGCCAAACTGTGCCCCGATTCCCATGTCGCCGACACATGAAGACCTTCTACGCGTGTTCGCTGCATCAGAGGGTTGCCGACAGGAGCTCAAAGTGTGGTACGAAAAGGCAGAGGGCCAGTTACGGCACGCGTCACGAACCGGCCTTGGACGCACCAGCTTCATGACACTATACGTGGATCTGCAGTGGATCTACTACTTGTAAGCAATATGAGACCCTCTTCGCCGCTGGAAATGCCCCACAGCTGACGTCCGACAGCACCGCCCAGATGGCTCTCAGCCACTTTATAATCTTTATGTCCAGCACCACTAGTCATGCCCTTAAACCAGACTGGATTATGCGGCTGGATATCAGCAAGAGCGATTTGATGACAGCGTTCATCGGCCTCAAGAACGTGTTCAAGAGGTTGGTCGCTTCGAGTCTTGCCGGACATCTTCCGATTAGCGCGTGAGCCTTGCCCTCAGACGATAACGTTTTCATATGCTGACCAACGGCAGATCGGCATATACGGCGGTGCCTCTGCTACTGATATCCCTCGATGTCGAGCTATCGGCATCGGAAAACCATAAAGCAAAACGCATGCGGGACCTCTCGTTCTGCGCAGAAGCCATGAAACAATACGGCCACCGATTTCGATTCGCGCAGTTTGTTTCCGAGATAGTCTGTAAAGTCCTTCGGCTGCTGAACGGGGGGATGTTCGCGGCATCTCCCCCAGGCATGCCCGAAGAAGCCGCAAACCGGCCGCGCGCTTGGAGTGAGCTTTACCTTTACGCACCGCAGCTCTATTTCAAACTCTTGTTTTCTCTGGAATATTCGTTGTCTTGGGGAAAAGTCCCATCTGCGCAACAGTTCCCAGACTGGTCGCGGACAACGAGCGTGTCGCGTGCTTCTCTATTACCTGAGTCACACAAATCGCCCTCAGCTAATCGCAGGCCGAGTGTGGGGTTGAACAACCAGGTGCCCAGTGACGAAATTCAACCAGGCCTTGCCGGATTGGGGCAGAATCCAGCCTCTGCCTGGATGGCAGGTGAAGAGTGGGAGAGCCTCCTGTCCCTGCCGCCCGTGTTATCAGCACCCGTGTATTGCGGCGATGCTACGGCGCGTGAGAACGATGATGAGGTCACAATTGCCCTAACGAGCCCATCGGTTATGTCCCCAGAAAAAATACAGCCCTCGCCGCGCGTCAGTGCAGCTGGCTCGGACGGCTGTGAATCTATTTCTGACACCCTCTCCTTCATGCTTCAGTATTCCTGCCCCGCGATCGGTTGATGGGAGACAGTGTGATCATTATGTTTAATCTCTAGCTTGAAAGTGGAAAATATAACAAAATGGTTGACTTCAAGAGGCCTGCAAGCGTTTGTAATAGATAGCCGGTCCAAGTGCATACCCGCCGGCCCGGACGCTGGAAGAGAGCAGAGCAGGCCGGTCTTGGGTACTGTACATGTTTAAGTATTCCTCGGCAGTGCCGGCTGCGGGTCGGGTACATTGGTAAATGACCCCGCCGTGCACTCTGCAACCTTTCTCGCAATGAATAGCACCTTCTACATTTGACCCTCAACCACCGGTTTACTGACCTCACCACGACAACTTCCAGCAAGACACCGCCGCGGCAACACGAGATGAGCAGCAACTCGTCCACCAAGGCCGCCGTCGAGCGCCTGGCAAAGGTCCAAATACACCTCAATGGAACGACAGAAATGCAACCACCGACAGCAGACGAAGTATACATACTCAGCGCGGCACGAACCCCCACTGCACGGGCCAACACCTCGTTCGTCGACATCCCCGCTCCGCAGTTGGGCGCATACGCGATAAATGAAGCCCTGCGGAAATCCAACATCCCGGCTGCCAAAATCACAAATGTTTACATGGGGAACGTCCTGCAGGCTGGCGTCGGACAATCGCCCGCCCGGCAGGCAGCGATTTACGCCGGTCTCCCGGTGACAGTCGACGCGGTCACGGTGAACAAAGTGTGCGCGTCAGGCCTGAAGGCCGTTGTAATCGCCGCGCAGGAAATCCAGCTCGGGATCGCCGAGGCGCAGGTCGCGGGCGGGATGGAGAACATGTCGCGCGCTCCCTTCTATCTCGATCGCGGAGCGATGAACAGCCGGGCAAGCGGGGATCTCAAGCTGGAGGACGGGCGCACGAAGGACGGGCTTTGGGATGTGTACAACCAGATCCACATGGGTGCTTGTGCTGAGAGTACAGCGAGGAAGCTGGGTATCACACGGCAGGCGCAGGATGAGTATGCGGTTCAGAGTTTCGAGCGCGCGCAGAGGGCGTGGGCGGCGGGTAAGTTTTTGGACGAGGTCGTTCCAGTGTCTATACCCAGCAAAACGAGTCGCACACTTGACCGGGATGAAGAATATGAACGGCTGCAGCGGGATAAACTAGTGGCGCTGAAACCGGCGTTTACCAAGGATAGTTCTGGAACTATCACGGCGGCCAATTCGTCTTCGATAAATGATGGTGCGAGCGCGCTGGTCTTGGGAAACCGCGCGGTCGCGCAGCAATATGGACAGGGTAGTCGAGTACTCTCTAGACTGGTGAGTTGGGCGGACGCAGCTGTCGACCCTGTTGATTTCCCCATCGCGCCGGCAAAGGCTATCCAGCTCGCCCTGGCTCGCGCAGGAATCCGAAAAGAGGATGTCGCAGTGTGGGAACTGAACGAAGCATTTGCTGCGGTTATCAAGGCCAACGAACAGGTCTGGATTCTATTGCCTGGCGGTAATACTCTAGTCTTTGCGGCTTTGCTGACGTTCGTCCAGATTCTGGGTCTTTCGGGCGCAAATATCAATCCGCTTGGTGGCGCAATATCCTTGGGTCACGCTCTCGGGAGCTCTGGGTCGAGGATCCTCACAACGCTCGTCCATCAGTTGGAGTTGGGTCAGTATGGAGTTGCGGCTGTTTGTAATGGCGGTGGTGCTGCGACTGCAGTCGTTGTGCAAAGGGTAGAAGTAGTATAACCTCCTTTTTGGATATCAGAGAATTTGATCACTAAGAAAGTGGTGATGTGGACCGAGTCTGCTTGTTCTATCTGAAATAATACAGGCTATTCGCTATACACTTCCTACAGGGCGCTTTTCCGTTTGCTCGTGTCCCTCTGGTTGGCCTGGAAGACCTCCCTCCCTCTTTGCAGATCGCCGCTTGGAATCCTCTCCTCCACAATCACCTCGCATTCTCTATCATTTGCGTCCAACAAATCTTGCGTTAGCGTCTTCTTCAACAGGCGCTTCGTCTGAAGCAAAGATCCCGCCGGTGCATCGGCAAGGCTGGCCGCGATCTCGGAAACCTGTCCCAGGAAATTCTCAGCCGGTAAAATCTTGCTGATGATTCCCAACTCCCTAGCCTCCGGTGCCTGGATCCGCTCCCCAAGGAGACAGAGTAACGCGGCACGCTGATGGCCCATTAACCGGGTAAAGCTCACGCTCGAAGCAGCCTCGGGAACCATCCCCCATTTCACGAATGGAGTAAAAAAGTATGCATCCGGAACCGCGTAGACGAGGTCACACAAAGCGAGAACAGTAACCCCGTAGCCTATCGCAGGCCCATTAACAGCGGCGATGAGGATCTTCTCCGTAAGAATAAGCGCCTTATTCAGCTGGTGAAAGTCATCTCCCGGAGCAAACGATACTTCCTCGTTACTCGACAGATCCATCCCCGTGCAGAAGAAGCGGCCGTTGCCCGTGAGGATTATGATCTTTACGGTCGGGGATTGGTCTGCCCAGCGGATCGCGGCGAGGGTTTCGCGCACGAGTTGCGGGTGCAGCGAGTTACCGGATTTTGGGCGGTTCAGCTTTAGCCAGAGGATTCCGTTGGCGGGGCCTTCGAGCTCGATGAGGGTTGTGGAGAGGCTGTGCGTCATGGTGATTTGGTGGATTAGTTTCAATGTGGTGGTTACGAGGAAATTGGTAGATAGCGAGCGATGGGTGTGCAATGCATCGATGAAAGAGATATTGATGTGATTCTCCGAGAGTAAGCGAGCGTCAAAAGGTAAGACTTGGCCTGCATACATACCTCACTTACCTCGGCCGGATCGGCTCGCTCGCAAGGTTCGGAAAGCAGGGACAGTTGCCGAGCCCCGGACGCTTTGTCCATTCGGACCGGTCTAGCCGGACAGCCAGCGCCAACAGTCATCGCCTGGACTGTGGGGGCCCGCTTACCCCGGCCTAAAGATACTATAACATGTCTCTGATGCGGACTCGTAATTGCACCTTCCCCGTCCTCCCCCACATTCCGCCAGATATGGACCCCTCAAAGTTTGCCCTACCGAAACGCCCCGATGAGTTCAATTTCGCCCTCGATGTTGTCGACACATGGGCTGAAAAGTCCCCGTCCATGGAGGCCATGACCTGGGTGTCATCCGATCGCTCTACCGTAAAGTCACTGAGTTATCGCCATTTTTCGCAACAGTCGCACCGGATTGCTGTTCTCCTTGAACAGCTGAACGTCCGCCCGGGTGATGCTATGCTTATGGTGCTTCCCCGAGTTCCAGCATGGTATGTTGAATTCGTGACTACTCGATGGGCATCTGCACGGGTATTAACTGTGAATTTTTTGCAGGTGGGGAGTCGCTACAGCAGGCCTACGTAGCGGAGTAGTAATTGCGCCCGCCACGACGCTCCTAACGGCGGCTGATATCGAGTACCGCGCGCGGAAAAGCAAAGCAACAGTCTTCGTCGGAGACGAAACGAGCGTCGCGAAGATTCGTCAAGTCCACCATAAATGCCCCTCCCTGCGGGCGGTTGTCCAGGTCAATGGCGGCGTGCCTGAAAAAGGCGTGACGAAGTTGTACGAGGCTCTGGAGCAGATCCAGCCCGGCGTTCGATATCCAACTATCAGATTCCCCTCGAACTCTCCAGCAATCCTTTACTTTACATCCGGGACATCGGGACTACCGAAGGTGGTGCGCCATAACCAGGTTTCGTTCCCATTAGGTCTGTACTAGCCAGTATGTTGGAATGCTGCATGCACAATAAGATCTAACGCTCTCGTAGCGACGGCCCAACTCGGGAAGCATTGGTTGAAGTTGTCACCGGGTGATCTGTGCTGGAACTATACTGAGCAGGGTATGCGTTCCACTATCACCTGTCAATAAGAGAGCCCATCATAGACTAACAAGATGATTCTGTGCGGGCCAGGCTGGGCAAAGGCCGCATATTCCTATCTCGGAGCCTGGAACTGCGGCGCAAGCTTGTTTGTCTGGGATGATCGCCAACCGTTCAACCCATTCTCTCTCATCGATATGATTCATCGCTTCCCTATTACGACCATGTGCGTCCCTCCCCTCGCATGGCGACAGCTTGTCGGGGCCAAATGCCAGGAGTATTACACATCGCATCGGCCCAAGGCGCTGAGGGAATGTACCTCTGCCGGAGAACCCTTAGACCCCGAGGTAATCCGGCAGTGGCACGAGCGGACAAACCTAATGATCCGCGAAGGCTACGGCCAGACGGAAGCCGTGCTGATGTGTGGGAACTACGGCGATATCCCGGTGAAGCCCGGGTCGATGGGGAAACCGATTCCGGGCGTCCCTCTGCATATTATCAACCCCGATGGAACAGAAGCTGCACCCGATGAGGAAGGCGAGTTGGCTCTCCTTCTTACTGTAGATGGGGGCTACCCATCGACATTCTTCGGTATCTTCGATGGGTATGTTGATGATAACGGGCAGGTGACTCGTCGAGAACGTGTTAGTACCAACAATGGGAAAACATTGAAGTGGTATATGACAGGGGATCGTGCGACGAGGGATGCGGAGGGCTATTTCTGGTTCGTTGGCCGCGCAGATGATGTGATTAACTCGTCGGGATATAGAATTGGTATGTATTTCACTCCGTATACACCTCCCAGCCATCCCTTGAGTGCGTGTCTAACAATACCCCGTCCATCAAGGCCCATTCGAGGTCGAATCAACGCTGCGAAAACACCGCGCGGTGGCCGAGTGCGCTGTGATCTCGTCTCCCGACCGGACCCGTGGAGAAGTGGTCAAAGCAATCATCGTGCTTGCACCAGAATACGTCAATCAACCTGCGGATGCCATCATCAAGGAATTACAGGAGTTCTGTAAAACCACATCCGCTCCGTACAAGTATCCCCGCAAGATCTCTTTTGTGCAGCCGGAGACGTTGCCGAGGACTACTAGTGGCAAGATCAAGAGGGCGGAATTGCGGAAGGAGGAATGGAAGAATGCGAGGGAGAACACAGTGCATAAATTATAGCGCTGGAATCTGTAGTCTAATTACTATCGTACCCTCAGACGGTTTCAAGCCGAAAGCTACGGACCTGAACCTAGTAAGTACGTATTTTGAAGGTTTCAGCCCCAAGCTGCCAAAGGCGTCGCCAAAATATATTATATATCCAACGATGTTGATTGACCGTTTCACTGTTGCATCAATAATCTTGATATTGCAGGTTTTCGCACTAATTCTGGAACGCCTACACGCCATGCCGTCTTGTAAGTTGTACTAACAGCCTGCTGCCTTGCAGGAAGGGGTAGGTACATGTCGAACTTCACCGCTCAGCTAAAAAAAGGTGTCAAGACACTATTTCTGGCTAATACAGTGTATTTCATCTCCGGCAGTACATAAACACGGCCGACCAGTTTTAACCCCACAGTCTGTAGTGATTGGTGCCTCACTGGACCGTTTGCTCGGCGATAGGTATTCCAAGGAACCGATTGGGCAACGGGGCTGGGCGGTCGGCTTTATGAAACGCCGGCGATGGCCCCAGCTTCCAGAAGTACCTCCAGCTCAGCCACACCATAACCTGCAGCAACGTGCTGACCTCGCCTCCCAACCAGTGCGTCAACAACTAGACCAGTATGCCCACGCGATCGCATCTTGAGTATACCATGGGCTGGATCTGTGCCCTCCCGGTAGAGATGGCTGCCGCGAGAGCTATGCTGGACGAAGTCCACGCGAGGCTATCGCAACCTCAAGGTGATCACAACACATGTCCTCGGGAAAATATCTGGCCACAATGTGGTTGTCGCATGTCTTCCATCGGGCGTCTACGGCACTATCTCGGTAGCCGTCGTCGGAAAGCAAATGCTGTCCACCTTCCGGTCCGTCCGCTTCGGGCTCATGGTCGGTATCGCTGGCGGTGTCCCGTCTTCGTCAAACGATATTCGTCTGGGCGATGTTGTGGTAAGTAAACCGACTGGCGTTTCACCGGGTGTGGTGCAGTATGACTATGGCAAGACCTTGGCTTCAGGACGTCTAGAACGCGCCGGAACCCGGAACCTGCCCCCTCAGGCGCTGCTTACTGCGCTGTCACAAGTGGAATCCAACCACACGGTCGGGAGGTACAGGTTTCACGACTATCTTTCAGATGTCCTTACCCAAAGCACGGGCGACCCATCCGTCTTTCGCTCCCCGGGGGAAGACCAGGATATGTTGTTCAATGCTGCCTACCTTCACGAGGCCTATCATCCGGACTGTTCCTTCTGTAACCGCAGTCAGAGAGTGGTCCGAAAGCGGCGATCTATTTCAGCACCGAGAGTTTATTATGGTATCATTGCTTCTGGCAACCAAGTCATGAAAGACGGCCGGGCTCGTGATAGGCTAGCACAGGAGCTGGGAGCTGGGGGTCCTGTGTTTTGAGATGGAAGCAGCCGGGCCTATGGACCATTTCCCTTGTCTGGTAATTCGAGGGATCTCTAATTACGCTAACTCCCATAAGAACAATAATTGACAAGGTTATGCGGCCATCACGGCAGCTGCTTATGCGAAGGAATTACTATCGGAAGTCCCATTGAACCAGGAGCAAGACTACCGGTCCGCAAGGAGCCGTATGGGGTTGGATGGTGGGTAAATACAACGCTTCTCGAATAGTGCCAATGTCTAACAATGACTATATAGATCAATTTTTGGTTAGGTTCAGCACAATTGTTATCTTATCCCGCGGCTGCCGTACACTGTTGGGCGAGAACAAGAGCTTGCGAATAGTCACCAAAAGCTGCATCAAACCCACATCTCGAACGGAACGGTTGTTTTACAAGGAATGGCCGGGTCTGGTATGACTCAACTTGCGGTGGTATTTGTAATGCGCCATTGGAATCAATATTCAGCAGTGTTCTAGCTAGATGCTACTACGTTGAGCACTTTAAAATCGATTTTTATGGTGATGGCAAGACGCATCTTTCTCGACCATCCTTCATGGGGAACATTTGGTGAAATCATTGAAAGTGAAGACACCGATGAGGCCGTAAAGGAGACAAAAATATGGCTGAGTGAGGTCATGAATTATCGTTGGTTGCTTATATACGACAACTACAATGCTGTCAAATCATACGGTTCTATCGACAATGGAGAGGGCCTTGATATCGAGCGTTTTCTTCCGGATGCATGACATGGTCATATTATAATTACAACGAGGTCGTCCGGACTCAACCTTGGTCATACAATCCGAGTCGAGCCACTCAAGGAGGACAATAAAAGTCACCGGATATCATTACAAAATCCGTCACAGCAAGACTCAGATACCAACTTGTGGAGTGACCTGTTCAGTGACCTGAGCAGTGAAGATGCTGATGCTGCTAACATTCTCGTATTCATTTTATTAGCTGTCGTGATTCTCGGAGGTGTGGCTATTGTTATCAATGTAACTAGATCTAATGAATGACTTGGCATCGCTTAACACGCACCATTCCGAAATGTCCCCGCCCTGGATGGCTTCATGAGGAGGGAGATTGGGCAGAGTACTGCCCATTCCACCTGGACGATCTCCCACTCACAATGTAGCCCGTTGACCCTCCATTCCACATGCTATAGCTGTGACTATACTGATTCTGCAAAAGCGACGATATAAGAGAATATTCCAGTTGATTCATGTTGGGACGTGTGCTAGACAATAACAGAAAGATGGCATGTCGGCCAAGGGCAGAAGGCAATCTCTGGACGTTCAGACGCTCCGGAGTCGGTGGGCTGGGGATGGCAGGCGGGAAAAGTATTGCAATTATTTATTTCGGGGCTAGAGACATAACGTAGGACTAAAAGGTAGCAAAGGAGTCCTAACTGTTATAGGAGAGCAGAGCAAGCTTAGCATTACTTGCGGACTTACACGTCGGATTATCGTGCCTCACACGCTTTGATGGCAAGGGCAGATGCCAGGAGAACAAGAGTAGCACCAGGATTCGATAATATAGTAAATGTTGCAGAAGTGAGTTAAAAGGCAATATCACAGATAAGGCCTACATATAGTCGTTATCTCTATCTCACATAGATCTGTAAATGCGGGGAGTGCATTAACTCGGTAGTAGTTATTTCCACGCGCAACTCACACATAACAAGGAAAGTATGTGTGATATATATTGACGGAAAAGATACATCTAATATTATCGACCACTTCTGTCACCTCCCGGACCCGGCGCGAAGAACTCTATCGGCATGAGTGTAGTAGCCCTACCTTCCCCACTTGCAGCTGCACCTGCACCTGCAACCCCTACACCCCCACTAGCCATGGGCACATCACCAGGCCGCTCCTCGGTCTCCGCAAAATCAGTCTGTAAGTCTACTCGCTCAGGTTGTTTCCCACGCGCCGCTTTGCTCGCTGTAACACCGTCTCCAGGCCCATTTCCAGACGTAGCGGCAGGAGCGGTAGCTGCTCTTTTGCGCCGTCGGCGCCGTACGCACACGACAATGAGGACAATCAACGCGATGAGGATTAGACAAGCGAGCACGACGAGCACAATAAAGAGGACAGGGACCGCCGATGGGCCATGCCATGGCTGTGTTAGGGGGTAATCTGGATTTTGTGGGCAGCTTGTTAGCGGCGGCTGAACGCGTTTGGGATACAGAGGGGGTTGAATACACGTACCATCATCTTCATTATCTGCGTCATCCGCTTCCTCGACATCCCACTCCTCGCCAATGGCCATGTGAATACATCTTTGCGGGCCCCTACTTTGAGTCTCCGGCCCCGGGTCGCCATACACCGGATTCGGCCTGGCATTCTCCCCCCACGTGTAGGGACAATTGGCCCCATCTCTGTCAAGCAGCTCGACGACGTACTCACTTAGCAGCGCCGCAGCCTCGACGGAGGAATTACACATCAAATAATCTCCATACTGGGCCCAGTCGTTATCCGTCGGCCGGAACCGGCACAGGTCGTTGCTGTTTGCGCAGATGTCCTCGTAAAGAGCGGCTAGCGTGGATGCGTTATTGGATACCGCGGCACAGAGACTGTGCCGCAGGGTGCAGTCGCAGAATTGCTCATCCGGGTGCGGTGGTGGGCCGGGGTAGAATGGGTTGACACTGGGGCAGTCGACGTAGTGTGCGGAGCTGGAGCTGGAGGTTGGAGGGCTTATGTCGGCGGACGAGAGGACGGAGACGAAGGTCTCGAAGTCTGGGGACTTGGCCACCTTTTCATTATTGATCTCGACCAGGCCTGTACGTGACTTAGCTGTTTGACTCCCGACTAATCCTTGTAACGGGGAATAGGGTGGGTACCATAATCAGAGCCGGCATAGGTATAAAACAACCCCCCTGACCAAACGTCCAACATATCCTCACCATACAGCGTCGCAACGTCGTTCATCTCCTCATCCCTTCTCTCCGAATCTGGACAATAATACTCCGCCATGACAACCGGCACATTCGAGTCCCCAAATTGGCTCGTAAGCTCCTGCCACCCACTGCTGCGGAAACTCGATCCGCTGCACCAACTCTGGCTTCTGATGCCGAGAATATCAGCCCTCTCGTGCTTGTCACCGCAGGCGAAGAACGTAACCTCGTCGTCTAGGATGTCCGTCACACGCATCGCGTATCCAACAGGGATCTGGCGATACCCAGATGATTCCGTGGCGTTATCGCTAGGGTTGGCTTTGCTGATGATGTACGCTTTCATGTCGCGAACGACGGCCTTTGCGTACATGGAAAATAGCTTGTTTCCCGTCTGAACTGGATCATTTCCAGTCGCGGTACCGTTCCAAATACCACTGGAAGAAGGCCCAGGCTCGCCCAGCTGGACGAAAAACGCCAGCACGTTCTCGTATCCGACGAAAGCATCCACGATAGCAGTCTGCTTTGCAAAGTCCACCGTCGTCCACGTTACATTTCCGCTGTCGACTCCGTTGATTGTGTTGAGGTAGGGAATTACGTAGATTCCGGCGTCGCTGAGCAAGCGCATGCATTCGTTGTGGTTTGCGGTTGCATCAACTGTATAGACGCTGATTGTGTTGATGCCGAGGGATTTGAAGTACGGGATGTCGCGTGCGCAGGCGGTGGGGTTTGCGAGAGGGTCTTCAGAGGTGATGTAGTATTGGAGGCCTCTAAGGACGCTGCAGATATAGTAAATTAGCGACCTTTGTTTGTCGTAAGTGTATCTTGCGGGGATTTATTGGAGGGGGAAGACGGACAATTGCTCGCTGGTGAAGAAGTGGGCAAATTTTGATCCCTGGATCGTGTTATTGCGCTGGACCTAGTTGAATGCTTCGATGTTCCCCTACCTTGACTACAATTTCATCCGTCTCTGCAAGCGCGACGCTCGCTGTAGCGAGACAGCTGGCCAGCAGTTTCCAGAGCATCTCGCTCGCGGATTCGACGTTGCGAGCGCAGAAGTGAAAACTGAAGGAAAGGAGATCGCAGATGCGGCTACTCAAATTTAAATTAAGCCTGTGATCAGGGTCCCTGGCCCCTTAGCTTTTTCAAGCTTAGCTCCCTGTCTCAGGTTGCATCTTGTCCAACCGCAGGCAGTGATCAGGGACATCAGTTGGCGCCGTCGTGCTTAGAGGCTCGGCGTGGGTCTGGACCCTGAGCACGAAGAGATGCCGAGGGATAGACGGATGTGGATCATTCTCTACCTGTTAGCAGCATGAAATTTGCTTTTGGACTTTCCACAACGCAATACAAGTTAATGCAAGTATGTATACAGTCTTCCTTATGAAGGAGAGATGAACACAGGGTAGCGCATGGCTAAAACATACAGTCACACAGGCTCAACCTCCTATCTTGCAGGATACCAGTACTCACGCCAAAGCAAAGGTACAGCTGTTAATTAATTAAGCATCATAACATTCGAACAGCAATCCATTCATGGTAAGGTAACGTCAGGGCCAGTGGTCAAACTCCACCCAATGCCACTTAAAGCGGTCGACCGAGTTTCCGTGCACCCCCCAAGCGGCTCGAACCTCTTCCCCCGGCGTATACGCATCAGAATCACTCTCAATCCCCAGCCAGGCTTTCCCCGAGGTCAGATCTCTATCGAACTCCAACAACTCAGTCGGACCTTCCTCCCCATCCTCTGCGCGAAGGGTGAAGTACAGTTTCCGTAACCGTGGCATCCTGCGCGCCGCGTGGCCCATTGCCGCGTAGAGCCTGTTGGCCTCGGCGGCCTTGATTATCCCGCGCTTGCCGTAAGGGGTTAAGCCGTATTCCCAGTCTTGATATGGGTCGGCCTCGAGGTCGTAGGCGCACCATCTGCTGGGGTCGGTGTCGAGGATCCATTTACCTGTCCTTGTGAGTACGAGTAGGAATATGCATGTTTTTGTGTAGTGTAGGCCTCGGCGACGCAGTTGTTCAGGGGGATACAATACATACCGTCAGCTGTATACGGCGGGACAGCCAGGATGAGCATCTCCTCCATCTTGGGCCAATGCAGGGCCGTCGCGTCGGAGTCTGTCTCTCCGGGCGCCGGCCAGAATAACGAACTGCTGATTCGGACGGACACCAGATGCAGCTTGCGGAGTCTAGTGCTGAACGAGCGAAATGCGATGGAGAGCTCGTCCAACCCGCGAGGAGAGAGATAGTTCGCTGCGTTGTGCACGGGATTCCACGACATTTCACGCAGATCGTCTATTTCATATTTAAAGGTCTCGACGGACTCGGGGACCAAAGAGAGATAGTTGGTAAGCTCTAAGGATAGTCAGCGAGGTCTATACCAGGTGGAAAACGATAGGATAGGATGGGGATACCTTGTCGCCTGTCTGTCAAGGCACGCAGAGCGTCTCTCGGGATAGAACGCCCTTCTCCGCCCGAAACATGTCGTAGCTGAGGAAAGCGACTCAACAGGCCCAAGAATGTGGAAGGTGCAACTTCGCCGGAATCAATATTAGGCAAGGTCACGGACGTGATGTATGGCACAACCGGCAGAGCCGCAATGTCTTCTCTCGCTAACTGCGCCTGGTAGGGGATATGAAATCTGCGCCACAATGCGGGGATATCCAGCGACGCGAATTGCACGCGATCAACTATCGCATCTGCATTGTTCTCGCAGGGGAGGAAATCACCGCCATCCAGCCAGAGCGACAACTCCATGCTACTCGCGGTCTTTTCCTCCTTCCACTCGTCGAGGAGCTGGAACAGGTCGGAGAGAGAGCGATAAAATGCTCTGTTATACCACTCCGGAAAAAGCTGCGCACAGAGTGTTTCGTCGCGACCCCATGAAGTCTTCTCATGCACGTCACTCCAATCAACCATGCAATCTGCCCAGCCTAGTTCCCGGATATAGCAGCTCCGCACGCTGCGATCTGGGTCATCTTTAGAAGTCAACTGTCTCAGCTGCTCCAGTGAGCCCCACTTAGAAAGCGTGACCCGCTGCCATATAATGGACTCCACGACCACCTGCCATTGCCGCGACACGGTCGCATACGGGGCAAGTGATGTGTTTGTGGGCAGGAATCTAGACAACCCGTACTCCTCCTTCTCTGGGTGCGAGATTTGTATATAACCCACAATTTGGTGAATGAGTTCAGCGGGGAGATGGACCATTTTGTTGTGGTGGTTGGAGAAAAGCAAAGTGGGAAAACAGCAGCGCAAAAAAACAGCTCGAAATTAGGCTCCCGCGAGGCACTACTAGCGTGTCGCCTTCTCTATGTACGCAACCTACCTACACATTGTCAAGCTCAACGGCACGAACATTGCCTGTATACATTGCCTGTATATATTTTTAATACGTCCGTTGAGGTGGCCCCGTTTCTGAACTCCGGTGATTGATAGAAACCCTCCCTCCACTATTCACCGCATCTTCGCACCACATCAACTAAAGAATTGAACAACACAGCGAGTGGGGAGGTCTTCGTATCAATATCCCACATGTCTTTGATGGCGCTGAATAGCAATCAACCAATAGCTCTACCAGGCTAGCTCTTCCCCGGAGTAATTAAGGAAGCGGCCACTATGGCGTTCTAGCGTTGCCAGGTTAATCTAGGCCGGAATTAGCATAGCAACATTGTCAAATTGGAAAGACGAAGGAAGAGAACCCACAATTTTACTCATGCCTCCAACGCTTTCTGCGGGTGTCAACAGCGGTAGAAGCTTTAGCATCGCGCCAGCAGGGCCATCCTCACTGACACCTCCTGCGGCATCTGCCATAGTAGTGGCGACGAATCTGTGCAAAGACTTAGCATGCGTACCTCGTAGATAGCGATTTTTGTTTTAGTTCCTGCTGGTGTGCTAGGTCCCGAATGCTTGCTTACCCAGGCGCCAAACTAAAAGCGCATATATCCTTGTGTTCGATAGACAACCGACGAACCAAGAAGTTCCCAAGGCACTTGCTCGCAGTATACAACCCGATTGGTACATCCGTGAGGGCGGGAATGCTAGCCTGCGAGGCCCCATAACTCGAAATCGAGACAAACTTTGGCGCGGCCGAATTCTGGAGAAGGGCCAGAGTCTCCCTGAAGAGGAGAACAAGTGCCCAGGCATTAACCTCGACATGATCGCGGAAGTTGGCGTAGGTGGTATCGATCACAGCACCGACCCGGCCACCAACAGCCGCGTTGGCGATCACCACATCAATCTTGTCAATAATGGTGTTGCTGCTAACGGAGTGAATCGCAGACTTGATGGATGACTCGTCGGCAAGGTCCATCTGGACGATTATGAGGCGGCTCCCCTTTCCTTTTGGCAGGTCCTGCAGGGAGGTGGAGGTCTCGTCGAGCGGATTGCGGACGCAGGCTACCACCACCGCGTTCGGTGATGATAGGTAGTTCGTCACAAAGCCACGTCCGATACCTGAGACATATATTAGCTCACATTGTATTGAGGGGGTTTGGGGGGCGGTTAGGCGCTCGTTCGTGTTACGCACCGCGGTTGGCGCCGGTTATGAGGTATACAGTGGAGGCCATTCTTCCCAGTGGAGGACGAGTAAGCTCAGATGAATTTGTATCTTCAAATGGGTGCTGTCGAGTACAATCTATTCTTCCTGCCGGGAATATTTTTTGCATCTGTTCAAGGTTTATATTCCTCACAATCCTTGCAACAGCCAGGGTGTAGATGCGTATACCTGCCACCTACGAAAGTCGTGTCTACGATACTTGATAAGCTCTCACATTGGATTTTACATTTGTAAGCGTGTAGTTTGCATCACGATTTATAATGTCGCCGAATCAAACAGTCTGCTGCTGTTTTTTTTGGGAGAACCTGACCAATATCGGAAGTTGGCGAACTTGTGTGGCATTCGAACAGCTCCGGAAACTCATCCAAACGAGGCTAGCGTGGGATCATCCAAGTGCGTATGATAAGACGCTACGAGAGCCATAACCATTCCCCTGTGAGAACGGATTTTATGTAGGTGGGAAAGAGTACTGAAATCCTGGGGATGTCAACTCATGGCATGAATAAGCAAGATAGCAATTATGAGTACATTGAAACTATTTTCCAATACATTAACCAACTGCCTTTATTTTTCTCCCTTACATAATACACTCTAAAACAGGGATGCTCGAGGGTGGAGCGTGTGGCAGTCATCAGCAAACATCTGGTACGATCCCGTCATTTCTACTCAGAGGAGGGTACGGATGAATAGAAGTAAACATTCCGAGCATTGGACACACTGATAATGTCTCCGAAGGGGCCTCTCTAGTCCTATTTGAAATTGAATATCCGGGGTTCGGATCTCTCCGCCCCAAGGTAAGGGCAACCGGGCATCCACCACTTGTTAGTCCATGCAACTTGATGATTATTTCTTTACGGTCGCCCCACATCTTAGGCGTGGAGTTCCTGGCTTAGTAAAACCCTATTAGTTGTCAAGGTCCATAAGTGGAGCCTGGGTTGTAAGTAGTTCATCATCGATAGTCCGTCGGTTCATCCATTCTCCATGCAACATCTGGCGAGACACTGCACCATGACTTGTTTGAAATGACCCCAGAGTAATGTACCGAGTGCGATTATCAATATGGACTGTAACCTGACAAATACATCGGTGTCACTAATGAGCTACGATTGTGACTGCTGGTGCCCCGTGGGAATATATAAGAGCATCAAGAATTTGCGTCCATACCTACCTGAATATCCGCATTTGGACCCTTTTTTTTTCATATCTTGGCCCGGCTTACAATGACTCAACGAGTGCTTCTCCTTGGTGCAACCGGACAGACTGGCAATTCCATCCTTAACGGCCTCCTAGAGGATGGCAGCTATGTATGCTAGGGATACTTCCATCTGGTGTTTTTGGGTGTGGCCGTCTCTAACTAATCATTCCCCGCAGGACATCACCGCGTTGGTCCGGCCTTCATCGACTGAGACAGCCAGAGTAAAAGCCCTCGCCGAGAGAGGTGTGAAGACCCTTGCTACCGATGTGACTGCGCCCGTCGAACAGTTGACTGTCATCCTGCGCAACTTTGACGTTGTCATTAGCGCCATTGATGCCGTCAGCATGCATCTCCAGAGAAACCTAGTCGTGGCTGCAAAGCAGGCCGGTGTGAAGCGGTTCGTGCCGTGCGCGTTCATATCCGTCTGTCCTCCAGGTGGTGTACTGGATATGAGAGACGAGGTATGCCCCTATATTGCTGCCTCGGTGAAATCATTTGCGTGCACATACCCACCTCCCTGTTTAATCTCCGACATCTTGACTGCATACTATGGAAACTAAAGAATAAACTCCTCGCACCAGAAAGAAGTCATCTACCAAGAGATCCGCAAACTGCACCTCCCCTACACAATCATCGACGTGGGCGTGTGGCACCAGGTCTTCTTCCCGACCGTCCCATCCGGCCGCGCCGACTACGCGTCTGTGTTTGTCTCCAACACCACCATCCACGCCGGCGGCAACACACCCACGCTCCTTACGGATCTCCGTGATGTCGGTGCTTTTGTTGCGCGGATTATCGCCGACCCCCGCACGCTCAACCAGTCAGTCTATACGTGGTCTGACCTGCTGACCGAGAACGAAATCTTCGCCATGATGGAGGATTTGAGCGGGGAACTGATCGATCGCACGTACCTGTCTGCTGAAGAGATCGAGGCCGCCATTGCCAGGGGTAAGGAGACCATTCGGAAGGACCCAGACAACCTGCCCGTGCGCCTTTCGCTAGTCCCACTGCAGTATAACCTAAGCCGGGCGGTCCGAGGGGATGGTCGGCCAGAGTACGCGAAATATTTGGGATACCTCGATGCGAGAGAACTGTATCCGGATCTCGAGCTGAGAAACTTTAGAAGCTTTGTGGAGGAGGTCCTTGACGGTAAGGCGGAGCGAGCATACAACAATAACAGCGCCGTTTTCGAGCAGTTGAAGAAGGGTATGCTGGAGATGGGGGTGACGCTGTAGGAGAGCTTGTTTCGGTTGTATGCACGGGAGCTGTTCTTTCAGTCGACAACCACCTATGGAAAGTGGCTGGGTCTAAAAACGAGGCATCCAACTACGGGTGGGGTTGGCGGATGTACCTAATCAACTTAAAGGTCAATTGAGTTTACTCAGCGTCAGCTCGATCATTCGTAATCTATCTAGCTGTGGGACCTGTCCTCTCGTCGAGGGCACAGCCCCATCTGAACCACGGATACACTGTTCCCCACCGTCATCAGGCTGCATTAGCGTGACCCACCAACCAGAGTTGTATTTATGTGGCCGTCATCACCTTGCATGGAGTTTAAATATGCTCAATTTTCCCTCTCATTCCAGTGTCAACTAGTGATACAAGCTAGCCCTAGTCAAGGTCATAAGGCATGTCTCTTCAAGAACCACTAATCATTGAGCTGGTCTCTATGCCCCAGCAGGCCAAGGCCCGGCAGCCGCATGAGGACTGGACAGGCATCATCGATCGTGCCGAGCGGAGGAGGCTGCAGAACCGCCTGAACCAGAGAGCTCAAAGTAAGCCTAGTGATTGAGATCAACCACGCCACTCGCAAAGGCTGACCTGGAGAAAAAAAAAAAAAAAAAAAAAGGACGCCGCGCGAGCAGAAAAAACAAGACTCGTCCAACTACAAGTCTCCAGCTTTCCCCAACCGTTTCGCAGACTGTCCCACAATCCCTCGCCAGCCAGCAGCTTAATGCGACCCGCAAAAATGACCTTCTATCAATCTTACAAAAACATTACCTATTGACCCCCGCAGACGCGATCGAGCACATGGCTAGTTTCGAGACGCGCGCTCTGCGAAGCTATCGCCATGGCCATCCCAACGCAGACCATCTGATAACTCTCAGCAAGCTGAACGTGCAGCGCGCTGTTACCGAAAACATAACTGCGACTGGCATGACGCTTGACTGGGTCAAAGACAGTTGCACACTGTCAATATTCAACTCCTCGGCCGGGCCCTCTCACGCTGACGAGGCCATCCCGCCAAGCCTCCGGCCCACATTCATCCAGCGCACGGCGATGCACCATCCCTGGTTCGATGTGCTTCCATTCCCCCAGCTTAGAGATAACCTGATCCTGGCGAGAGGTTCGTTTGACGAACGGGAACTATGTCGAGACCTCATGGCGGGCTGGGATCCACGTGACAGCGCAGCCATGTTATTAGTGTGGGGACAGCCCTGGGATCCGATGAACTGGGAGGTCACGGAGCTGTTTCTGCGCAAATGGGGCTGGACACTGCGAGGGTGCTCTGAGTTGATCCTCTCGACAAATCGATGGCGAGAAAACCGGGCGGAAGAGCCACTTCAAGTTCCACCTTTCTGGGTAGATTCTCGTTGAACATTGACATCAACTTTGCTCTAAATGGTGTTTCCTTACGCCTTTCGAATTAGGCATAATAATATGCTGGTGCTGCTCCAAGGCCGTTATAGCTACGGAGAAAATTCAGCAAAGGATAACCATAAGTAGACATTTCGCAGCCACATTGAACAAACTTGATATTAAAATAAAGAGTTCATATGATAGCTTCTACCTGGTTGAAGCACTAGGTACCTTGGTGTCAGCATTTCTAAAGCTTCTTTGATCAAGGCGTATTTCTTCCAACATTGGAGAGCTGGCATTCTGTAAGATATCTATAGTCGGCCTGTGAGATATACATCTGCGCGGAAGCACCCTACAGTACCCACATTGGCATTACCGAGTTCCCACTGATTCTAGCGGTTATTCCTTCCTTGATACAAGGCCAACTGCGCCAGTATAATCATCTGCGGAGGGGAAAATCCAGGAGCCGACACCGCCAAACGCCGTGCTATTTTCCAAGGACCCTAGATACAAGAACAAATTATGATCGAGCGTTGCGCTATCCATGGCTAAGTCCAGAATGGTGACTTGTTCTTCTTCTCATGCCTCGGAACACATAATCAATGACGCGGTCGCGGGTGGTAGGGTGCTCCTGCTGCCGTTGTGGGTTTTGTTATTCATGCATCATCCCCCTCTTACCTGCTCGGTTTGCCGCGTCGTCTTATCAAACAGATCCATCACCCAGGGGCTCGAGTCCCATGCTTCACTAACCGTGTGCCACAGTAGCTGGCAGGTTTTCAGCCCCACGCGGCCCGCCGCTGCAGTTGCGCGGTTTGCATCCCTAGCCTGTTTCAGGAACACCACCTGCGCGACAAATATGGGAGGGAAGGTTTCCTGCGGCACGAGAAGGAGGGATTCACCACGGATAACCTGGCATGCAAGCGACAGCATTGTCTCGGCGGCGTCGTTGATAACTAAAAACCATGACATAGCATGCATGCAGCGAGAAATAAATCTCCAGGTTGTCCATGCTCAACACTCAGACCATCCCTCTATCGGCGTATAGAACACTCTCTCGCGCGCCCTCAACGAAACCAACCATGAATCCGCTTCGCATCTTGTTTCTCGGCTCCTCTGGCTACATGTACCTCAGCAGTTATTAGTTAAGTGAGTGGTACCTATTACCAAACTGACGGCAATTCAAATCTTCCAGCGGCGGCTCCATTCTGGATCATTTTCTGCAGTCAACGAAGGCCCAAATCAAATCAGTGAGCTATACAGCACTAGTCCGCGGCCAACAGCAGGCCGCCAAACTTGCAGAGCTCAAGGTCACACCTGTCTTGTTCAAGGGGCTGGATGACACCGATCTCTTGCGCCAACAAACTGCGGAGCATGACATTGTCGTGAACTCCGCCGACGCGTTCAATACAAAGGCTGCTAGGGCGTTAATTCTCGGATTGAGCGATTCACAAAAACACTCCGGGAGGGAAGCGATCTATTTACATGTAGGTGTTATCCTTTTTTTTCGAAGCAGCATCACACAGTATGCGGTTAGGCTGATATCGAGTTTGCTTGCACAAAAGACCTCTGGCACTTCCTCAGTCGGCGAGTATCCCGTACCCACCGATGACACTGTTATTGTATCTACACTCGAAAGACATGCCGAGCCCGTTCGGAGAGTAGTGGCCAAAAATGGAGCCATCGGAAATATTATGATGGTGGACATCCAAAGTCAACGGCGATGCGCAACCAAAAGGTGATTCCCAGTGCTTGACTAATCGCGAAGTTGAGAAAGGCGAGATATTGTACTCCGTATATACGATCCAACTTAGTGTCTAGTGTGTTAAAGCTGATTGCGCGATTTCCAGTTATGTAACCGAACTGTGGGTCTGGAAGTGAACGCGCCGGAGACGCGACGTCCTGGTACAATATGTACTTGATTTTCTACAAGGGTCGACGGCCTTCCCTTTCCGTTTTAGTGCTCACCCCTCGCCACTTTTTACTTACTAAGTAAATCTTAGCACGCCTGAGCCCGTCCTAAGCAGCCTAAGGTAATTACTAAGTACCTGGTAAGCTAAAGGCTGAGTGCCCTAAGCAAGTAACCTTAATAAACTGCACCCTAATGTTATGAACCACGCAAGGCGGCACCGAAGGGCAGAACCCACCACGAGGCCACGGTCCCACACGGCTCGGCGACCGGAGAACCAGAACCCGCACGGGTAAAGGGCCATGGTTTGGGAACCAGAAAAGACGACGGTCCACTTTGGATCTTGCAGGCAAGCGAAGCCCACCGGTCAACCCTGTGGATTTCAGGACCTTGACCGCAATCTCCGAGGTCCCCGTCCCGAGGTCCTCCCATGGTCTAGAGTCCGGAGAGTAGATACATAAGCTAGGATGGTGATTGGTTGGGATAACGACGAATGCTCCTCCGTACAGAGCTTGGTATACGCACGCATCATCATCTCCCATTCTCATCTTAACGTAGATTATATTGGAAAATATATTTACAACGTTGCATAGGGTGAGTTATTTCATTTCAATCACAAGACATAAATATAACCATTAATTCATTTCTTTTTTTCCTCAAAGTGTCCCGATACAGTAAGCATATCCGGCCCATAGACCACTGCAGTCACCGTTAAGAGCAGGGTTCAGCTGGTACAGTTCATCAAGTGTGATACCCGACTGAGCCGCCATATCGTAGCAGTAAAGACCTGCCATTTAGGTCAGTTATATTCGTTACGTGTTTACATAGTAGTCTGTGCTTGCTGGGTACGGGTACACTTACCATCCACCTGCATCATGTACTTGTTGCACGTACACGGGATGCCCGACTGCGTGGGGACAGGGGGTGTCACAGTAGCACAGGTTGGCGCCGATGTGGTGGTGGTAGTCGTCGTCGTTGTCGCGATCGTGCTGGTCCTGCTGGTCGTGGAAGCGACGCCTACGCAGTATGCGTAGTTTAACCACAGACCGCTGCAGTCGCCGTTTAGGGCGGGATTCCACTCGTAGAGCTCGTCAAGGGTAATCCCGTTTTGTGTCGCCAAGTCTTGACAGTATACGCCTGGCAGGTAAGCAATTTGTGAGTGTTTTTTTATTTTATTTTTTCTTCGGCCTTAAAGACTACAACGTGGGGGAGGAGGATGATGATGAAGGTGGGTCATCGGCGGACTTACCATCTGTATTGTCCAACGTGTATTCATTGCAACCACAGACGATACCCGATTGAGTTGGGCCTGGGGCAGTTACTTCATCCCGAGTGCACGACGGGATCGCCGTCGAGGTTGTTGAACCGGCCGATGTTGATGTCGACGATGTGGTTGGATAGTACGTGTAGTCGTACCCTGGGCCACTGATGCAGTAGGAGGTATTTAACCATAGATTTGAACAGTCACTCTTAACACTCGGCTATCCAGTCGTCAGGTTGCACAACTTATTTGCTGCGGCGGGGGGATGGGTTACTGCTCACATTCCAAGCATAAAATGCGTCGAGACCTATATTTGCGCCTTGTAGGAGACCCTCACAAGTGTCACCTGTGCACAGGAAGGAAGGAAGATTTAGCGTCAGGATCAGCAGAATGATGAGACGAGGGTAAAAAACTTACCGTCTGTAGTCTCAAACCACATGTCACACTTCTCCGTGGAGTTTGGAGCTGCGTTAGCTGGGTAGTCCGGATAGCTAGCCTCGTCGTCCTTGAGATTTCCAGTATAGTAGCCGGATCCTAGCAACGTGCAGTACCGGGTATTATTAGTTAACCAACAGTTGTACGGGTTCAGGGATGGGTTCCAGCTGATGAAGTCGAGAAAGCTCACCCCCCTCGCGATCCAGTTGCACGGAATTGAGCCCTCGTAGTTGTCCTCGTACTCCTCACAGTCGCGTCGGGTACGGTTGGCAAGTGGTGCAGCGCTCGGCGTGACAATTGGCACCCACGGTGTAAGGTTCGTGGCAACAGCCATGTCGCTCCAATCCATGCGAGTAACATAGTATACGGTGGGTGATGGCTTTGCTGTGCTCCCTCCATACCCCGGGTAATCCTCGATCTTTCCTACTGGCTGTACACCTGTAATTTTTGTGTTAGTTTAGTCCCATGCGTCCAGGATAGCAAAGTGATACTAACAGTAGCTGTAGTCTTTATATAAGTTGATGCAATCGGAATCGACCTCGGGATTCAAGAATAGGAAGTCGGAGACACTGATTCCATTTGCCATCGCAATGGACTGGCAATAATCGCCATCTTTTACAGATATAGTTAGTATTTTACAGGGCGTGATTTCCGAGCCAAAGAAGTGGTGATGAGCTGGCACGAACCCTTGACATGATAATATTTGCCGCAGTTGTCATTGGTACCCGCAACCACATCACTCGGAATAGGAGCTGGAGTGGTTGCTGTTGCTCCCGCGGCCGCAGTCGCATACGAGTTATACTCGGACGTGGCATTCCCCGGGTAGCTCACGCAGACGTAATGTCCAAGAAGAACATCAAAGTTGCTACAGAGGGAATTCAAAACCGAGGTCGACGTAATAAATTGGGTTATAGTAATCCCATATTGTTGACTTAGGCTAACACAAGTGTCACCTGGCTGCACTAAATGGGTCTGGCACTTGCCGCTCACGCAAAGAGTTCCCTCACTGGGAAAATTGGCACAGCCGCTCTGTAGCCCATTCTCAATGAGCATTCTCCAGGTGCTTACATTATTTGCTGCAGCGAACGTGTCGCATGTGTCGCCCGGTTGAATGGTTGCTTCTCGTTCTGCGCACGCCGTCGGTGTTGGAGCGCCTGCGGACAAACTAGAAGACAGATATAAGAACGAGTCATACATGATAGTAAGATGGGGTCTCCATGGTCAGCGCACCTGGTGAGGACAACTGATGTCGGCGTGGGTAAGGATAGAGTTGAGACACCGCAGCTCGAGGTTAAAGATGAATACTGTTCAGCCAAATTATCGTTATAGAAATAACCATTGCTTAATTCAGCATGAAACATCTGGAGTCCACAAGAATCACATTCATCTTGGTCGTCCGTGGATTGCAGGTGTAGGAGACAATACTCTCCTGCGCTGTCCTTCAGACACCGTTGCTGGTGGTTGGTAATGTAGTAGTCTGGCAGGACAATTGGCCGGTAAATGGCAGACGATGTGCTGGTGCTGGCAGTGGTTAAGTTACCGGAATCATCATATTCATCGTCCGCACACGCATTTTCCACTCCTGCTCGGTAGGTTGCTATCGAGTCCATGCAGTCCTTGGAACACATGGTGTCCAGCATATCCGTTGTAAGATTGACCGTTAGTTGGTACATTGTGTCACCAGACTCCATCAGAGCGCAGGATAGATCGGCGCCCAACGCCGCAGTACAAGCGGGAGAAAGGGGTGGCAGGCTGCTAGGCCTGAACAGTTGGAGATCCGCCCATGATGGCACTGCAGCGATGCAGAACACCACAAGGAGCGGCTGCTGAACTCGCATCGCGAACTTGGAGCCCGTTATTCGGAAAGGTAGTGTAAGAGTCCAGGGAGCGAAATGACCCTGGGGACTCAATGCTGGACAATCATGGGCTCAAATTGCGCGTAGGGATGCTGTCGAAAATGCCCAGCCTCGGCTACAAAACAAGAGGAGACAAGCAACTTTGTGCCTGATCCAAGACTTTAAGCGCATTGCAGGTGGAGCACAGATGCCGCGATGCCCAGTCCAATCGCCTGCGTTTCCCCCTTTCCTACATCTTGCACGGACTACATACGACTTTTTTCCTCGGCAACGCCCGGAAGTGAAATGAATGTCCAAGTATCTAGTAGTATTTAGTTAGGCAATGTTACATGGTCAGTCTTACAGCCCTGGTGAGGATGTATTTGGAAGTTTAAACCGTTCGAATCAGGGTGCAGAGATGGTCGCCAGGGACCTGCAGACGCGCCAGGATCTGATCCCTGTCCATTACTATTCCCCTGACTAGTGAGGGCAAGAAATTAACTTCTGCGGAAATTTTGTCGGAGATCGCGCAGTGCAGGCCCGCCGTGGACCCCACACAACGCCAAATTTCAGTGTGCAAATGTTCGGCGGGAGAACTCAGAAGGTCCTAGTACCACAAAAAGCTGCCAGGTCAGCGGAAGAATTGTTAATCTATATAGACATGGTTGCATTTTCCAATGGAGAGTGCATTTCAGAGACGCCTGGAGCACAATAACCCCTGAAATTGCAAATGCGATCCAACTATTATATCGGTATCGGTACGTCCCGCTCAGCCTCTAATCTACCGTAGATCCTCGGAAAACATTCTAGTAGTACAGATGGAGTACGGAGTAGTTGATCAGGAACCGGATGTTCACGGAAGCTAACAAGGCCTCGAAGGATCGAACTAAACATCAATCACACACTAAGTCCTCTATCAGACAAGCTAGGTGATCCTAACAGTCCACCTGCAAGTTCAACTTCGGGTCACTTCCGTTTAGGAAGAGACATCAAACGTTCAGTTTTGGGGAGGGGGGTTGGGGGCAAACAGCATACTAACCGATGAGCGCTAGTGAGATATGTACACGAACACAGGAAAAAATAGGAATAAAAATAGAGCGCGGAAATTAGACCGATGAAGGCAACATGCGATAAATAGAGAGCATGGGTGCAAAAACAAAAAGGACGAAGTGCGGATACTATCAAAGGACCACACGATGCAGTTGTCAGCCCTGTTCTGGCTGGCCTTGATGCAGTTTGTGACAGTCTTTGCACACAACGCACATCAACATGGTCATCTCGTTGATCGCCATCACCACTATCACAAGCTCAAAAGTTCCTCTTCGCTTGGACCGAAGCCTACATCCCTAGCCACGGTGAGCAGTCAGCTTTTGCGGAGAGCATATGAAGAGGACGACCACACCTGTGGACCGGATCGAGCGTGTAAAAATAAGGCATGCTGCGGGCCAAAAAACGTATGCGGGTAGGTTGGCCCGGCTTATATGCTGTTCGGATCTTAAATGATCTTTAGACACGTTTAGAACTCTGGTATGTTGTTACTTGACTAACTGATCTGTGTAGGTATGGGGAGCTTTATTGCGGTAAAGGTAGAATATCTTTCCCCTGCCGATGTTGAAAGCTTGAAGATAGCAACCTTTAACTGGACATAGGTTGTCAATCCCATTGCGATGCAAAAGCAGAGTGCGGGAGGGATGCAGCCACACCGGGCCAGCTTTGCCCTCTAAACATCTGTTGTTCGTGAGTAACCCAGTCCCGCATATATCAAGAGGTACCCGTCTAGTAATAAGACTAACTCACAAACCCTATGTAGCGAATTTGGATTCTGCGGTACTTAAGGGACCCTCTTGTATTGCTACCTGTCCTCAACTGATATGGATTCTGCTAGGCACAACGGAAGAGTTTTGTGGATCAGGTAATCTATCTATCACACACTCATCGCGGATCCTGCTCTATAAGCTAACGGTATTATTTCTCGATATAGGTTGCCAATCGAACTGCCAGGACCCAGATAAGCCCTCGCCTGGTGTTAAGGGCGATGTGCGAAACAAGGTAATTGGTTACTATGAGCTATGGAGGGCAGCAGGACAGGTTTGTGGCATGATGCAACCGGAAGAAATGCCAGTGGAAGCCCTCGATCAAGTGAACATAGCATTCCTCTACATTGACCCAAAGGATTACCATATTATTAGTATGGATGGCATCGATGGATCCGATATTTACGCTCGGGTTGGCAATATCAAGACTCGCAACCCAGAGGCAAAGATCTGGGTTAGTGTGGGTGGATGGACTTTTAATGATGACGGAGCATACCAGTCTGTCTTCACCACAATGGCTGCCGATACCGGATTAACCCATAAATTTGCGACCAATCTGATGGAATTCATGGATAAGTATGGGTTTGACGGAGTTGATATCGACTGGGAATACCCTGGTGCGGACGATCGGGGAGGTCGAAAGGAGGATTACACCAATTATCCCAAGATGCTAAGTGGCCTGCGCAGGGCGCTTCAGGGGAGCAATCAGTATTCCAAGAAGTGGGGTCTTTCTATCACCATACCCACGTCTTATTGGTACCTACGCTGGTTTGATATCAAGATGCTGGAAAATATAGTAGATGAATTTAATCTCATGGCCTACGATCTTCACGGCACCTGGGATCGCGAAGACCCCATTGGACCCTACGTCTACGCTCACACGAATCTTACTGAGATTGATGCCGCGTTGGATTTGTTCTGGAGGAATGATATTGACCCTGGAAAAATAAATCTAGGGCTCGCTGTAAGAGACCACTTTCCCCCGCAGCCGCTCGCTCGTCTTGAATGTGGCCCAGATAGCAACCAGTGCTAACCCTTGCATCGTTTGTGTGTCGCTGGAAAGTTCTATGGACGTACCTTCACTCTCTCTACCCCCTCTGTCAGGAACCCGGCTGTGAATGGAAGGACCCTGGGCCCAAAGGCCCGTGCACCACTACCTCGGGCATTCTCTCATACAAGGAGATTCAAGACATCGTCCTTAAAAGCGACCTGACTCCAGTGTACGACGAAGAGGCCGGTGTATATTATGTCACATATGGCGAAGGCGGCGCAAATTGGGTGTCCTTTGACGACACTATCTCCTTCAAAGCAAAGACAGATCTTGCGAACAAGTACGGTCTAGGTGGAGTGCTGATCTAGGCAGTCGATCAAGATGACTGGTACCGCCACGCGCTGCGTGGCGTGACCGGCAAGGACATTGAGCCTGTCCCCCAGGCCGTCGAGGGTTATGGTGCTTTTAGTCTTGACAAGTGCTACATTACCAACTGTGGAGAGCCCTGTGAGGCCGGCGATGTTCTCATGACCAAACTAAATGAGGACTCGAGTGGTAGAGGCTGTGATGGTGAGGATCATAACGCGCGTTCATGTATGCCATATCAGTCCCTTGTGTCATCCGGCCCCGCTCCCCCGATCCAATTGCTAACATATTTTGCCCTTCCTGCCAGTTTGCTGTCCCGCAATAAATGCACCGGAGGCCTCCGAATGCTACTGGACTGGTGGGCCGGTCAATTGCCATGGCCAGTGCGAGGTCGGCGAAGTGAGCATGGTTCTTGATGATTATGGGGACAGCAAGAAGCGGTGTACCAATGGAGGAAAGAAAGTTTGTAAGTTGATTCATTTCGATTCGCAATGGATAAGAGCTTGCTAATCTCGTCTGCGCACAGGGTGCTGCCCTGCTACTAATGGGCAGGAATCCATACAGAAATGTTCCTTGCAGACCTACGAGAAAGATTGTTCCAAGGACCGACCTCAAGAAATGACTACAGTTAGCGGTTTCTTTCGAGATGACTGGGGAAGGTTTCTGAGTCCTCAGAAATTTTGTTGCCCGGAGAAACCAATACGTACGAGAGACAGTAGAACCTATGATTGTTCAACTCGTATTGGAAGCTAAGGATTTGACTGCGCAGGAATACGACGTAAGCACGTGTACATGGAATGGGGATAATTACTACTGCAACGACAATGAATGCCCATTGGTAAGGGCTTGGCCCAGACTGGACCACCTTACATGTCGACTGACTCCATGCAGGGCCAGATTGAACTTTTCAAATGGAGCGGATGGCATGTAAGACTCGACTACTACTACGATGGCTGTAATAAGGGTCGGCATCAAGCTTTTTGCTGCGACCCTCCTCTGAATGACGGCTCCGCCTTTCTTCCAGTTCCCTTGGAGAACCTCTTCCCCGATGCAGAGTCATTCCCGGATAGTTATAGCATGACATTTGCAGAGACCTTTGATACTAACACTGATGACCTTAGTGGCAAGGCAGCTGGGACAGATCCGGATGAGCGTGCTTTCACGTGGGTGGTTATGGTTGGAGAAGTGGAGGATGTTCAGAGCTTTGACAAGCGAGACGGCTCCCATCTGGAATTCTTTGACTGCCCAAATACAGAGCGAGAGGACTACAGTGTTCAAAGAGCCAAAGCTGTCTGCATACGAGGCCCTGAAGAAGACAATAACTGCGAGGACATCTTTCTCGGCGGTGTGGAAGGCACGGTCGTTCGCATGCCTTCAAATTGTGGTCCAGATCAGTACGTGCGTGCTGTGCGCTTCGAGCCTACAGCAAACTCTTCAATTCCCAACCACCTACGCAAGAGGCACCCTTCTGCAAACAGAGTCTACGAATTCCATTATGACTACAACTTCCACAACTTGCGTCGTGACGGCGGTGAAGTGTACTTCCGGGCTGATTTCTCGACCCATGTTGGGTACTGGTACGAGCTAGTCAAGTCGGCCCCTGGTTCCCCGGTTAAAAGATCGTCAGACAACTGGAGGGAGCTGGATCGGCGTTTCTGGTCAGAGACAAAAGAGGATTGGCGAAAAAGATTTGATGCTCTCCTCGTATATGGCGGTCAAGGCTTGAAGAAACACTATGAGTGGAACGAATGCCTGTTTGAGGCGAAAGCAGTCTGCGGCATCGCCGAACTCGACTCGGAAGCCAGAGTGTATGGCGAGCTCAACACGACCATGGACTTTGGCACTTCGTTGATTGGTACTCTCCGCAACTTTGGCTTCTCCGAGGCTTTCTCATTCTTCAGTCATGAAGAGTTCTCCATGAGACAGGGAGCCAGGTTTCACGCACGAGCCCGCCTCTACATGGATAGCGGCTGGATTTCGGTCGGGTCTTTTAACGATTTCGGCATGAACAGCTTCTTAAAGGGTATCTTGACCGTTAATCCATATTTCCAGATGGACACCCGGCTGGAAGCAGACGCCTATATCTCAGCCGAGGCAGGCGGCGAGGTAACTGTTTCGAACGAGCGCTTCCGCTACTTCCTACCAACCGACCTCGGCAATAACCCTACATCCATTGGTGGTGACTTCTCCTTCGGCTCCGCAGCCTTGCCAATCTCCGCGACAGGTAATCTGGAAGGCAAGGTTGGGGGCGGGTTAGTGTTCAGCTTCCGCCCCTCCATTATCATGAACATCGGTGTTGATTTGAAGGGGAAGAAGTACGTGAATACGGATATAGCACTAAGCGTACCCGGTTCAATCCGGTTTGACGCTGCCCTCTCAACTTCGTGCCCGGACGGGGTGCAATTTGATGTGTCCGGTGCCGTGGGCGTCGATTTCAGTCTGGTCAATGCCTTGCCCGGCTCGCTCTACATGTGCATTCTCCGCAAAGGGGGTCTTCTGCGCCGATGACGATGAGGAGGACGGATTGGATTGCGACCTCAACACCCTCGATACCGAAAATGATGCGGATGATGAAGAAAATGAACTCATACGCCGCAGCACCCTTGAAAAGCGGACTTCAAAATTACTTTCTTACTGCTATATCAAAAGTGAAACCGGATGGGACGGATTTTCATCGCAAAATCAAGGGCGAATCAAATTTAGTGATTGGCCATCCTCCACAGAATTGGTGAGGGACTATTACCCTGACGTCGCTACCTACGATGCAGAAGACCCGAAGGCATGCAATAACCTGAATCTCGTTAAACTTGCAAAGACCCCCCAAACCCCCAGGCCAGGACTCAACTCTGGGATGCGGAATTACGATAGCGAGCACATCCTGGAGGGTCAGACTCTGCAAAATTTCTTTAATGAGATGGGAAAGAAATGGTCCAGCGAAACCAAACCTGGGTCTGTCGCTAACACGGCCGCTAGGAAATACCCCGACCCGAAAGTGGCAAAGGGTAGTCTTTCGTGGTGCCCCTACATGAGTAGATGGTGGGAAAAAGCAATTCAGCTCCCAGACAACACGGTCTGGAAGGCCAACACTGTTCTCGGCGGAGAGTTCCCGGGTTACCATTATCACTTCACGGACGAGTTAGTTCTCTATGAAATACTCCTGAACTCTCAGGTAAAGCAAGGGGTGAGTACTTTTTTCCTGCCATTCAATATTTTCCATTGCCCACCTTGCTCCAATGGAGTTACAATTACAGCATACATGAAACTGCTTTACTAATGGGGGGCATCTAGTGGTTTTCCGGCAATCAACTCTACCACGAACGGAAAATGGACGGCTACATAAAAAATGGTGACTGGAGTACGTTGGCCAAGACGCTTAAGGCTCACATCTTAGGGTGGAAATATTACTATTTCGATGACATTAAAAAGACCCTTGTGAAGCAAGCCAACCGCGTGGAGGTCAAGTTGAAAGCCCTGGAGGAGACTGAGATCATGCAAAACTTGGGCGCGGGCTACACCCAGCCGTACGTGTCTCAAGATCTCGCAGCGCTCTGGAAAGACTGGGTTCGAGCCGAGCATAAGGGGGTTGAAGCGAAGGTGAAGAAATTCCTGATCAAATGGGCGAAGAAAGCATATGATCTCAATCGACCCGACGATGGTAAGCCGCTGCAGCCTGGGCAGGCGAGGCAGAAGAATCGTGAAATCGTGAGCATGTTTGAGGTCTACCTCCTCGCTGTACAGAATCTGGATCCATGGGATATTGACTGGGACATGGACACCACTGATAGTGATCCTATGGACAGCGGGGATTGATGAAAGCGCTGCCCTCGCGGGCCTTACGAACCGGTAATCAGAGACGCCCCTAGTGCTCATGGTCTCTTTCCACCTCATGCGAATAACTAGCTAGTGTTAATCTGGCCATTTTGAATATTCAATCGTGGCAATCATGGCATCTAGGTATCTGTAGGTAACATTGGATCTCTGTAAATTTCGCCAATCTCAGTGGAGAATTTACCTTCTTTGAATAAATAGTCTTTATACTCCATTGCATGCTACTAGGCTAGGGAGTTGGGGCAAACTATACCATCGCTTAGGCGACTGAACTCAAGTACTTTCTCAGGCCAATCCCAGACACCTAGGCTCATCAAACACCAATGGAGTGAAAGGTAAGCGTACGCATGAGATCTTTGCGCAGCCACCAGTAGTCATTCTATATTTCCGCACGCACAGCGAGGAAGCAGCTACTATAGTTCGAGTACACAAGCTATCTGAAGTTGAATTATTATGTATTATATGAAGACACTAGAATGGGAAAATCACAATCCATCCTTGGGGGTTGGGTGATCATGGCACGCACACTACGGGACAGGAGCCTCACGGCGGGGCCCCGGAAGTGCCCCGGAAGAGCAAGACGATGGTAACGAATACGACAAAAATATCAGACGCAACGAATCTTATTGACATTGTTGCGTTTCATAGCACAACTCGGCGAGAACCCCGATTTCAACCCCACGGGGTAATTGACGGGACCCTGAGTTCTTGTTCCACCCAGCCAGCCACACGAGGGACGGGATAATCCCGCCAGTTCTCCACCTCTGGTGGAGCTATGCAAACGGTTGTTCTCCGGTACATACTCCGGCAGCGAATTTCTTCCTGAGAAGCCACTCTGCGATCAGAAAGGTATAAATGCTTCCATTTAGTCAGAAATAACCCGCCTCTCTCGGACACTACGACAATCCAATCGAACCCGGCCGCTTCGTTTAATATGTTGCAGAGAAAGCTGTGGGCCTTTTTAGCTCTGGTCTGTACAGCCATTGCCAAAAGTGCAGGTTTATGCCCCTTAAAGAAACCCGTCGTGGTGCACCCTAAGCTAGCGGGCATCTCCAGCTTAACCTTGTACGTGATCAAGGTCTGGCCTTTAGGTAAAGCATACTAGACTTGCTACTTAGTTAAGCCCTAGATTACTACTATTGCCAAAGTAAATACTATAACTGGTAGGAGTATAATTAATAATATAAATATCACAAACTTTGACTTTTGCGGCTTGATTAATATTACTTTTATATATAATACTGCAATAATTAAGTCTACTAAAATCTGCCCTGCCTTGCTTAATATTAAGCTGTAGGTAAAGGGATAGATAATTAAGTTCTTGCTTAAAAGCCCCAGGAATGTTGTTGTCTAAGTTAATAATAATATCTAGGATGTCCTGCATATCCTTATAAGCGCCCCTGAAACTGATATCCCGAAGCCCTCTAATCTAGATATTATTTATTTCTCCCCGGGGATTAACAATAGCAGCGCCGCAGGTAACCTTACCTCCTTAAATAAACTAATTATCCCTGAAGGGAAAATAGTCTATATTACGCCTGGCATAACTATAAAACTCCTACTAATCTTCCGCAACATAATAGATAGTAAGATCCGCGGGCGCGGGCTGCTGCAGGGCGTAAATATCCAGACACAGAGCTTGTTAAAGATCCTTATTTATAATATCCTACTTTTTAATAGCAATATTAGCACGCATATTTTATTAAATATTATAATCTATAATCTGCACTTGTTCTCCTTGGGCTAGTAGGGCAATAGGATTAATCTATACTACAGTAGCAACGTGCTATTAATAATATCTTTATATATAACTTGGATAATAATATTATGCTCTACCAAGCGCGTAATAGTAACTATAATAACTTAAAGAACCTTATAATCTAGAATATATAGCTATGGGCTGACTATGCGCACCTAATTAATATTAGCATGCATGGGAATACACCAAACCCCAAGACAATAGATAGGGTGTTTATTAGTAATATTAATATATTTAACCGCTATGTAAGCGGCGGCGTTGTATCGGGACTACGTTGCTGCTGCTTTGGAGGGTCTAGTGATGGACAGGAGGAAAGCACTATATTTAGTATGGAATAGGTGTTACAAACCACACAAGGCGGCACCAGAGGGCAGAACCCACCGCAGGGCCACGATCCCCTACAGCCCCATAACCACAGACTAGAAGCCCGCACAGACAGAAGACCATGGTTTAAGAACCTAGGAGGACAACAATCCACTTTAGATTATAATCCTTAGACAATAATCCTACACTAATAAACCTATAAACACCATGGTCTAGAGGCTGGATACCAAGGACCTTAAAGGAACAAGAAGTATATAATAAACTGTAAGACCCTCACCATATATATATAGGATAGTTAGAACTTCGCGGGCTGAGTCAGCCCTGGCTGACTCAGCAC